>QANU01058774.1:355527-371878 GCA_003254905.1 Nissolia schottii | reverse complement strand
AAAAAAAAAAAAAAAAAAAAAAAAAAAAACTGACAAATCCCTAATTTAGAGAACTTCATTAGAAAACCTAAATATCAATTCTAGGCCCCATACAACGGATGCTTCTAAATCACATATACAAATTTTACGGGCCTTGACCCAACCAAGCAGAAAACAAGTTGTCCAATACAATATTGTTTTGTATGTCCTTACTCAGTAAAAGAATGATCTTTAAGAATCTATATGAACATTGAGAGCTACGGAAACAGATTGAAATCATCCAACCAGAGTTGTCAACGACATATGGTAGTGAATGCTAGTTAATCAACAAAAACCCTGATATCGCCACCTAGTGACATATACCAATGGTTTAAAAGAAACGCATCCATGACAAAAATATAGAAGAGATAAAGAAATCTTTCCACACAAGCCCAGCAAGTGAAAAGAAGAAAATGTCATTCACACAACAGAATTTGCAGTAAATTTGCAGTAAAGAATGTGTGTTTGCATTAACGAATTCAACGCAAAAAGCAATACCGTATCAGCACTTTATTTCTTCAAAATTGATTCATTTGACTGATAGATGATACCCAATGCCATTTGAAAATGATTCAAACAGGAAAAAAAGAATATTCCCAGAATCTCAAATAAATGGACAAAACAAAAGTATAGATTACCAAACAATTGAAGCTGCTGTGCAAGTCCGACAATAAAACAATAGTTCATACCTTAAAAAGGCCAAAGGGCGTTTGTTTTTGAATACGGAAACTCCTCACTTTATCATGATCCACTAGATCAAAGAATATATCTTTTCCAATCTGCTCAAACAGATCTGCATCGCGTGCAACCTGGGGCCAACAACCAATCACTAATCATGGAACCAACTCTTATGACTCATGCATACCATAGAAAGCATCTAAAGGTAGAAAATTTGAACTAGGAATGGATAGCTATAGTTGTAACCTTTACGATGGTGTACAAATGAGCCTCTGCCTTCTCCTTCCTCTTCTGCTCTTTTTCTTCTTGTTCTTTCTTTAATCTCACCTAAAATGTAAGTTGAAAATAAAGCAGTTTAGCATCAAAAATATTAACAGCAAAATCATATGACATTAATGAGTTAAACATTTACTCTAAGGTGTAGGGCAATGTCCTTCTCATCCACATTACAAATTATCTTATCCTTGTCACTGTCTCGTATATAAACAAGCATATATGCATTTGAATACTTTGTAAATTTGAAGGGAGAATTGTTGAACCCAGGGTTGGTATGCGGTAACTGTAAACAAGAAAAATTAAGAAAACAACAAAAAGATAGGGTGATATGTTAAAACGAAAATTCAATATGACACACATTGTTATCAGACTATAAAGAAAAAGAAAATTCATTAAGACAAAAAAAAAAACATCCAACTATAGATGAGAGAAGTGCCAAAGCAACACTAATGGAATATTACTTCTTCTTCACCGCCATATTGTTCTTCCAAGGCCCTCTTAGCATCTTCTTTTGTAACCCTTTCATCATCGAACTTAAACCTAAAAGATGGGAGTTATGTAGTGCTTTCAAATAAAATTCAGTAAGATTTAATGAAAAATAGAGACATGATTTTTAAATAAAAAAAAAATAGGGAACATCAGTCAAACTAGCCATCACTCCTATCAAAAATAGAGACGGGATCAAAACTATCAAAAATATACATGCCAACTACAAGGCTGTTACAGCCCAATGAAATTCAGTTTTAAGAGTGAAAATACAAAGGCAAATCTATCGCTTGAGCCATTCTGCTTATGGTAAACATTTTTTATTGTCAAAGGATGAACATAATACAATAGAAAGTTAACTAACATTAAACGAAGGACCAAAAAGTTACCTCTTGTTAAGCACACCCAACACATCTAAATAATCGCACAATAGCTCTAAAATAGACCTTCCCTTATACATCCATCTCAAAACCTTATGCTGTGTACCTTCGAAACTTCTTTCAACCCAATAAATTATCATTAGGACATACAAAAGGATTGGCATGCTTTGTCTCGTGATTTATCCACATAGGATTTAGGGTCCGTTTGCATAGCACAACTTATGACCTTTTTTAACTTTTCAAAAGCCAAAAGTCATATTTTCAATTTTTGTCCAATTTGACATTACAGCTTATTACTTCTCAAAATGTCATTTTTAGTGCTTTTTAAAAAGGTAAATATCTAAATTCTCAAAAAGCATCTTTTAGAACACTCAAAACAAATATTTCTTTTATTTCGTATTCAAGTACAAATAACTTATTCATAAGTTACTTTGCAAAAGTTCTTTTCACATATGGACTTAAATAAGATGTTTCTTTGTGAGGATGTCTCATCCTCTTTCGTAATCATTTCTACTCTTCCATTAAAATTTCCTTTTTTCCAAAATAACAAAATTATTGTGTGTGGATCAGTTTGTTGACTAGTCATATCTACCTATCTAAACCACTAGCACTGTAGCACATCTATACAAATCTCAAGAATTTTTCTGGTTTCCCAGAGGGAAATTGTTTCCGAAGCACCAATCAAGTTGGTTTTCATGACAAATAAACTAGTACAAAGAAAAAAGATTGACGAATGTAAAAAGTAGAATATATAAATGCTGAAAGATTCCTGCAAATGATGCATACCACTGATTTGATAGAGTTGGCCTAATATAAGCATAGTAATGTCCGCCATGAACCCCACCACTGTGAACTAAAACACTGAAAACAAACAATGGTGCAGACAATACCCATAAGCCAATTATCAATTAGATGCAAAACGACATCATATTAAAAGAAGAAATTGATTAGATGAAGAGGATAAAATCATATACAAATTGGACAATAAAGCAGTCGTTAAAACAATTAAAAACAAAACAACAAAGCAAAACATAAAACATTAATGAGGCAAAGCCGCCCAATCTCTAAACACATCTTTCAGAGGACCACCCCCTTAATACCTGTGAAGTGTATAAAGGTTGCGAACTCTTCTATCTGCTTCAGGAGATAAATACTTGCCATTCTCCCTGTCCAGATCCAGTTGTAAGGGGAACTCGTACCGGTCATTGATCTGCCAATTGCCGTTCCAGTTAAAGATGTCAAAAAAAATAAAGAAAATTGAATAATCACCAAAAGAAAGATAAAAAAGAGTGACTAGCACCCGCGATATCAATGGTCAAATTGAACAATTAAGATACAAAACAACAATGACAACAACAAACCCTAGTCCCATTAGGTGGAACTAACTACATGGATCAAACAATATCATAGTTTCCTCTCATAACCCATGTCAGTAGTTAGGTTTACTCCAATAGCTTTTCTAGCTTTTGTTTTGTTCTTACTTATGTATAGAGGATCTCTTATCCTCTTATATTTGTAATCCTCTAATCTTTTTAATGAAATTCTTCTTTTNAAAAACCATGTCAACAGTCAAACTCAAACCATTAAAAGAAGGGCAGCCTAGTGCACAAGACTCCCACTTTTGAGTTATAGGGAGGGTAGATGTAGGCAGTTTAACCCCGCAAACAAAATGGTTATTTCCAGTATCTGAACCTGTGACCTCCAGGTCACAAGGCAAACCTTACCGTTGCGAAAAGCTCTCCCCTCTCAACAATGAAAGGCGAAAAGCTCCCTTAAGGCATTAGGGGCTTATAATGCCTTGAGGCGAAAGGCGCCAAAAGGCTCACACCTTACTAAAGAAAGGAACTAAAATTAAAAAAGTTAACAAGTTTCCTTATCTCAATGTAGTATATTTGACAGAAAAATTACAGTGGAGAATACAAATATATTAAAAAGGAAGAAATTTATCCTGATTCTAGACTTCAATACTAACCTTTACCATAGTGTCTCGCATAAAATCATATTCAAACCGTTTTAGTTGAAGCTGAAGAACAGGTGGAAAATCAATGAACAAGACACCCTTCCTTGCATCCTGAAAGAATTATCACACAATGATGTAAGAAAATAACCAAAAATGACAAATGTTTGTAAAATATAGAAAACAAAAGGCATAAAATGAGAGGCATTCTTGGACATGAGACTCCTATCATTATGCCCCTTCATGGAAAGGAAGATTGTTAACACAACTAGAACCCATGAAGATGCATTGTTACTCCTTCATGCCTGTTGTACACACACTAGGTACGTATCTACTGTAGACATACATAAATTATTCAACACATAGGTACAACTGGCTACACTTCTTCCTAAACTTTTACCATTAAGTTGGCTCTAACGAATTATGATGAGCCTGAATGACAAGTACAAGTTGGCTCATGTAAACACAACGCTTAGCAGCTTTTTGAGAATATTAGCATATTTAATGTGTAATCATCCTAGCTACCCACTTGACATTTCAAATATCTTCCTTCGATCCTAATTAAGATCTCAATCTTGATAACCCCTTGTAGGTATGCATACCCATCTCCATGCAATTGCACTAAGAAGAATAGTTGTACAATTGTGCAAAAGCCTCGCCGTTAGAGTAATAACAAAAGGAAAATGTTCAGAGAGAGAGAGAGAGAGATAAAACTAGTCAAACAGTTATCTCGAGCAAAATCTGAACCCAAGCAGAGAAAACAAAAAAAGGAAGCAAAATACAACAAAACTAAGACACGAGATATCAGCTAGTAAACTAATGCAATGCATGAAGTTTACCTAAACAACCAAATTAAAACCCTTGGTACAAACTTTCTTTTTACCTGTAGACCATGCTTCTCAGCATGATACTTGTTTTCACCCTCAAGCCTTTCCACTTCCACATACTTGTCGAAGGAGTCATACACATCCCGACATCCTTTCACATCAAGCTGAAGATCTATAATTGAATATCCAAAATTCCATTAGGTTCTAGAATACATGAAATGATGTAGGACAGGAAAGTATTCTAAAACGCATACCATAAAATGATTCTTTTCTTGTCGATTTATAGTCTACATTGATGCATTCAATATAGTTCATATGGTGGCCTTCAAACAACTGTTGTATGGTGCCTTCAACAACAGTTCCCTAAACCAAGACGAAGATTCAATACAATGAGATCCTAGACACATATAAGAATGCACAAGAGTATCTGAAATAAAAGCGAGTTTGTCAAAACAACATAACTATGAGAAATTACCATGAAAAACCATGTACCTTCATTTTGTCTTCGAGCTTTTCACAAAGAACCCTATTAAGTTCTTGCACATCATGCTGCATGAATGCATCATATGTATCCCATCCAAAGGACTTGGTTAACTCTTTTGTTGCTACACTACTATCACTGTACTGCAGCTTGTAGAATAAACTCTGCAATGCTAGAGGGATGCTCCCTGACGGTATATCGTTCTCAGTTGTAGGCATATGATACACAGCCTGTAACAAACAATTTTGCACATGAGATGCTTACTTCTATAAAAATAATAGGTGACAGAGTACAAAGTGTATACTAGCTAACCTTTCTGAAATACGGGATGTGATACAATGTCTGTAGGAGAGAATTCATGTAACAAGTAGCTCCTTGATTTTTCAGTCCGACAAAACCTGTTTCCTTTTTTGAGTCATGTGACCAGTAATCAATAACCTTACGTACAGCAACATCAGCCTCAACTACGCATGTGTCATTCACAACATAACCTCTACTAGAATCAAGAATTTCAGAAAGAGGCATAAAATTAGTGAAGCCCCAGTCGCTCTCACGTGCATTGAACTGGTGCTGTGTTTCTGCAATATGCAATGCAATCAAATATATAAGAAGAAAAGAGCATAAATACACCTAGGGAAGTGGATAAGTCATCAATCAAAAAATAAAGAAACAAAAAGCTTTGTGTATTCTCTTATTTCTTAATGAAATTCTTCTTTTATCCCAAAAAAAAGGAAACAAAGAGAAAAAAAGAATCAAGCAAAACTGCCATCAGACAGTTAATATTCACTAAAGAAACAAGCAGAGCGCCAATGCATAAACTGCACTAGTAAGTCAGGAGTACCAAATATTTATAAGTTACTCAAGCTTTTATATTACAAATCTTGAACAGCAACAAAATTTATGTCCTATCAGAATTCAGACCTATACTATAATTTGATTGAGAATGTATACAGAAAGTCAACCAAAAGCAAAGAAAGTACAGCTACTTTAATTAGATAAACTTGTAGAAAGCACAGGCTCACAGGAAATAAAATTAAACATAAGTGTATAGACTCTAAAAACCATACTAAAGTGCGTACAAATTTAGTATACCGCAGTGCACAAAGGACACGTGCTGCAACATGCTCACTCAGACATGTGACATCCAAAAGGGGGATCAGTAATTACATATGGTAAAGATAATATCTTCGATGTGAACACCTATTGCAGTGAAATTACCTTTTCTGATTGAATATTTATTATGAATTTGATTAACAACAGTCAAGCTGAACTGGGCATATCTACTCCATCCATAAGGCAGTGTCACTGATTCTGCAACATCTAGATACATTGACAGATGATCAACATTGTTCCCCTTTGGAAAGATAAGTATCCGCCTGATCATGCAAATAATGTCAATCAGGACCACCATTCAAACACAATTTAGAACCAATTTACATATGTAACAGGCATTAGTGATCAAAGTATATGGGAAATACACATACCATTTGTAGCCACCAACACAGAAAGTGTCGGAATATATTTTCCTCGTAAGCCTCGAAAAATTCTCAATTGTCCAAGTGAACCGCCCTGATGGCGGATCATCCACTATCGGTGCATCAACCGTACTCATGTTTTCTGCTTGGGCTACAACCAAATAGGAAAGAATAAATGAAGAAAAACCAACAAAAAACAAGAAGGTTAAACTATACAGATCACAACAGCAAAATTACAAAAAACAAATCCTCATTAATTTATGTTTGAAAAACCAAGAAAATCCACAGCTCCACATAGCACAAACACAATGTGGACAAAATAACTTGACGCTCAAATTATCCACTTCCCCAATCAAACCAGCCCACATGCGCATGGAAGACAAAATCTTATCAACTTCCCAAATTGTACAGGTCCACATGTGATGTGGATGAATGAATCTCAAAACTCCAATTAAATGCTTCCCAGTTAAACAGGGCCACGCACAATGCGGAGTAAAGTACCCTGAACTCAAACTACCCAACTACCTAATCAAACAGCTCCGTGCATATCACAGAGGAAAGACTCTCGAAATTCTAAAGTATCGAGTTACCCAATCAAACAGAAACATAAGTAAGACTAACACTTAAGTAGAGCTTCATTCCAAACCCATCAGCCAAAGCAATTCATGCACTTCCCCAACAAGGTGCATGAACCCCTCCCCACCCCCAAAACAAAACCCTAAAACACCCAAATGACATGGACATTACCATTGCTTACAATTCAAAAAAAAAAAAAAAAAATCACCATACAGGGAGAGTTAAAAGATGTAGCCATAGCAAATTAGACCTCACTCTTTTGCAATTTAACAAACCAAAAAATAGAGAAAAAGTTCACACTATCTTTCACCCAGCACGGATACAATGAGGAACCCACAAGCACATATTTACAGAATAAAAAGTACATATATAAAAAAAAACAAGGAATTGTGAACTTGAGACACTAATTCTGCATACAGACTCATCCACTGAACTCATCAGCATCATCAACAACATGCATCATCGTCATCATTCACCAAAAAACGGAACCAAATCATTTTTCCAATAAGCTTATATACCTTCCATAGGAACAGGACCTTCGGGATTATCCGAGTTCGGAACCTCCATCTCAACGTCCTCCTGCTGCTGCTGCTCCTGCTCCTGCTGCAATACAACAACAACAAAATCATAATTCAGAAACAAACAACCACCACCGATCTATCTCCCACAGCGATCAAAAACCCTAGCAACAACAAAAATAACCGCACAAAGCACCGAACACAAAACAAAAACAAAAAAAAAATGGAGCTCGATTCAGGATCAGATAACCTAATCGTATCGGAAAATGGAACTGAATTGGAGCTAGAAAAGAAAAATAATCCAATTAAAAAAGAAAAAAGCAGGGAGAGCGAAGAGAGAAGAAGAAGAAGAGAGTATCAGGTGATCACATCTAACGGCGGAGGAGGCATTGGTGTGGCGGCTACAATTGCAGAACCCGAGAGAGAGAGAGGGAGAGAGATAGAGATAGAGATAGAGATAGAGATAGAGAGAGAGCGAGAGAGGGAGGAAGCAGTAGCGAAGTCACGAACAAGAAAAGAGTGAAGAGAAGCAAAGAAGGGGGATGAGTGATTGATTGCAGCACTTAAAAGAGGGGATGGTGCCTTCTTTTCCTTTGCTGAGGTGGGTCTATACTCTTGACTCTGGACTTGTACGAGGAAGGATATTTTTGGAAAATTAAAAACAAATAAAAATGGTCTAATATCTTATTTAATTCTCAAACTTTTTTTCATGGACGCATAATAGGTGAAACTAATAAACATTCTTTAGTAGTGACTTTTTTTAAATTGATTTTTAAATGTATTTAATTCACTTGTTAGAATCTTACAAAATATGTTTAGGAATGAATTATTCATACGTTTAATTGATCCTAGTATTTTCAAAAATATTTTTATTTTATCAAAAATAACCTTAATAAATGAAAAAAAAATTAATCATTATATACATTAAACTCATATTTAAATATAATTTACATATAATTAATATTTATTTTCTCAACTATAAAAAATATATTATTATTACTATTAATATTATTTATTTATTAATATTAATTAATTATTTAGTAATTAATATTAATTGTTATTATTATTATTTATCATTTAATATTAATTATTTATTATTACTAATACTATTATTAATTATTTACTATTTATTATTATCAATAATTATTTAATAATTATTGTTAATTATTTATTCAATAATTATTTTTATTATTATTATTTATTTTTATTACTTATTATTGTTTAATATTAACTATTTTTTCAACTCCCATAAAATTATTATTTTTATTATTAATTTAACATTAACATCTGTTATTATTTATTGTTATTATTAATTATTTATTAATGCTATCAATATTTTGTAATATTAAATTATTATTTTTATTATTAATTTAACATTAACATTTGTTATTATTAATTATTTATTAATGCTATCATTATTTTTTAATATTTTTTCTCTCATGTATGATATATTTTCTTTTTAAGAGTCAATCATGACCAAACACATATATATGAAGCATGTGAGAAACCACTTATTTCTAATTAGCCAATGAATCAAATCATTTATTCTAAAACAATTATTTTTTCTTAAAACAATTATGGCATAAAACAATTATAACATGGCATAAGGAATCAAATCATCTACTCTAATTAGGAATTTTGTCTTTAACTTTATTTATTTATATTGTTAAGGCAACATTGGTCTTAAATTTGTGTTAATCATGTATGTGAATAATAAAAATAAGAGTTGATAACATAAAATAAGAATGTAGAGATTGATAACATAAAATTTAACCTTTAAATAAAAATTTAGACAAACAATAAAGTAAAGAACCTTCGTACAACTAAATAAGAATTATATAGAGTTTGATAACATAAAATTTAACATTTAAAAATCTTTACTTTAGCAAATTGTATGATAACCATTGTCTGCTCAACATCTCATTTTTTAAATAAATTGATTTTTCAAAGAGGTCGAGCTCCAACTTAAGACTACAGAAATATGTAATAGAAATAATCAACTAACATTGAGATATTTACAACAATACATAAGAAATTAAGTTTGTAAAAAATTAAAAAAGTCCGCCTCTAGTTGAATAACCACCATCATCTTGATTTTTTTGTCTTTCTTTTGATGTCCCTTTTGAATCTCAACTCCAGTTATTAGTCCTATCACATTTTATAAGAAAGATTTAAAAAACAATCAATAATTTTTTTTATTGAAAATCAATAAGACTGTACATATCTACCAACTAAAAAGAGAAGTTGGCCATCTAACTGTAGAATTTCATCAAAAGAAACGAACTTGCTTCCAAAAAGTGAAATAATGTCAGTTTGAGAAGGTCTCACATTAGTTCTCAATTGAAATATTTTCAATTATAAGATAAAGAATCTTTTAAAAAAAAACATTATAGTGACATAAATAAAGACCAACATTGTGCATTCTTACATAAACAAACATTAAATTAGATGTTCAATTAAAAAAAACATTATAGTGAAATAAATAAAGTGCAATCAAATGCTATAAAAATTGAAAAGGTCAAGCAAAATAGCCTTACATTTTTCATCCATGAATTAGTTGATTGAGATTTTTTTTAAAATTGGTAGAAGTCAAAGTCTAACAATTCTCACTTTAACTCTCTGACACCCTCTCGCAGGAGTGATATTTTTCAAAGTACCAACTGAACAACCATTAGAATAGGATTAAGATAAAGAGGATGAATATAAGAAAATTATAACACAACTATTCTCTCCAAATAATATGTAAGTGAAATACAGGTATTGTCAATCAAATATTTTTGTATACATATTTTTGTCAACCACATTTTAAATCTAAACTTGTATACATATTTTTGTTATACATATTTTTAATAATATATATTGTCAATCAAGCATGTTTATAATTTATTTATTATTTATAAACGGTGAGTGAATTTTGTATTTGACCATCATGATTAAAATGTAAGAGTGCCTTAATAGATGTAGGTTGAGTTTCTTTTTTCTCTCAGCAAAATTAGGGGTTTTGTCCTAGTTAAATTTTTTTCAAGAGGTTTTTAACAAACTTGAAATGTGTCGGTCGTGTTTTCTCAATGTTTTAATTTGCACGGTGGCATGTTGATTATAATTGATTACTCTTGGCAATTTTGCCTTGGTTAGTGAAAGTAATCCATAAAAAAAATTATAATTTATTATTGAGAATCTAAAAAAATATTCACATAAATTTAACGGTGAAACAAACAAGTTTTTGTAAGATATGGATACCCTAGAATGTGATTTCAAAGTTTGAAACTAACGCCCTCTATGTGGTCCTTGAAAAAAATAAAATGTCAACCTAGTTCTTAAAATTTTAAAATGTTGTATGCAGTAGTCCCTTTGTTGCCAAATTTTTTAAAATTTCAGAGACTATGTTAATATTTTTAAAGACTAAGTTGACACTTTATTTTTTTAAATAATTACTTAAGACACCAAAACATTTTATCATAAACTAAGTTTGCACTTAACCCCACATCTATTATTTAAATACAATATATACATATAATATAATTCAAAATAATAATATGGGTTTCATTACTATATTTCAATAACACAAATTTTTTTTATTCAATCTTCTCTGTAGAAATTCTTAACTAAAATCAAGTTTAACACACTATTTTCACACAAACAATAATAGTGGGTTTCACTTGATGGAATACAAAAACACATGATGGAGTACATTATAAAAGTCATAAAACTCATTTTTATTGTGTGTGTCAAAAAATAATGTCTTGTCTAATACATTTAATGAAGGGAATTGGAGTGAATAACTATTTTTGTTATTCAAAATTGTGTTATACCAAAGATATCCATAAGCAGTTTTGTCTCTCCACTATGCACGTCGAAAGTAGTTTCATAACTGAAATCTTTTCAATTGTAAATTAAAAGAGATATTTGAGGAAAAGACAAAGAAAATGTTCTTTTAATCCAAACAAATTCAAGTTCGACTTTGTGCCTGCACACCACTAGTGTTTTGGTAGGAATTTCTTTATTTCTTTTTTCACTTTACCGCAAGAGTGACGTATATGTGAGTATTTGATTCGATAAAAGTATAAAAATCATGCATAATGGTTAAGGTATGAGTTTAGTTACTATGCATTAAAGTTTTTTTTGTACTTCATCCAATCAAATTACTGCAAATGCATGACTTTTCAAGTAGTTATAAAATAGTCAATTATTTTTGTTTATGTGCCAAAATTTAATTGGACAAGAATGCAATACTTCCCGTGAATAACATTTAAACTCTTATTAGTTAAGAGCTAGTAGCTTTAAGTAGAGTCTCCCTTGATATTGAGCTATGAGGTCATGTGCTCAATTCCTCTAAAGGAGGAAAAAAAAAGGAAAAAGAACACACAAACCAATGACCTCCACATCTCAAATGTTAAGATAGAGTGAGGGGACACATGATCGGTCAATTTGTGTGCTTGAGTATGTGAGATGATGTATACTGTTAAACCTGGTCACTTAGTCTTGTTATCATGTTAGCTAGGGTTTATAGTCTATTTTAGTGGAACCAGAGTGATTAATTCGATAAGCCCGAGCGAACATCCTAGTAAAAAAAATCTTACTAAACTATTATAATATACCCATATTATGTATGAGTATAATAAGGGCTTGCTGAGTATAGTTGAATTAAATCAATATTCTATCCCTTTTAAAATGAAAAAAAAAATAGAGTTATATTTACCATCCCATCATTCAATAAAAATTGAGAGAGTTTGTTTCAAGATTTGAAATTACATTCCCACGAATTACATGCCCTGGAATACAATGCCTAGGAATGTCATTTCTTGGTATCTTACAAAACTTGATTGTTTCACCATTAAAATATTTAGGAATATCTTTTAGATTCCCAGGAATTAATTATAAACATGTTTGGTTGGTAATATATATTCTTAGAAATATGTATGATAATTATTAAAATACCTTTAACAAATTTAATTATATTATTATTATATTTTTAAATAAAATTGAAGATAAATTAGTATTGTTCGTACAATATTCTCATTCCCATGACATGAGAATAAAACATTCTCAACTTTTGAGAATGGAATAGAAATGAATAAAAACTTGGATATATTGTTTTCTTGGGAATGATTTGTTATTGAAAATAAATTTTTATACGTTGAAACAAATACGGGAATAAAACATTTTCAAGTGTTCATTTTCAGGAATAAGTAAACATACCTTAAAACAAACACCACCTTAATGATTATATTAATATGAGATGGTGATGTAAATAAATGGTGAGAAAATGAACATAACTCTTTCCTTTCTCATTTTAAAGAAAATTAGGATCTTGATTCGAGTGCAGTGATAATAAGGGAATTCTACCGTTAAGAAGAAGACTATGAAATAAAATTTATGTTAAATAGGAAAATGCTCACTTTAATCCATGAAAGTGTAAATGTGAGTCACTTTCATCCTTGAATTTCAAAATGAGTTTATTTAGTCCCTAAAAGTATAGACTATGAGTCGCGTTAATCCCTTAAGCCATTTCTGTTTGTCTAATATCAATTTTTTGTTAATGTATCACATTAAGTGTCACGTAGACACTTGCACGTCGTATCTAATGTGACATAAGTGAAATGTGAGTTCAAATTAGTTACTTAATTTACTTTAAATGTTCAAATAGGTCCTTTATGATATTCACCCTCTTCCCTAACCATAACACCCTAAATCCCTAAAATTAGTTTCAATTTAGTCTCTAAATTTTCTTAAAGGGGTCAAAAGAGTTCTAATCCTCGATCTTTCTTTTTTTTTTCCCTTTGTTAAACAATAATATTTGTCATGACCAAACTTTTTTGCATTTCATAATTTTAAAGAATAACATTATGTCAAGAGTAATTATGCAATACTCAAAACCATTACAAACCATGTAACTGAACCAAAAAAAAGGGTGAGCCAAACCACCTCATTCAAATTAAAGGCCGAAACCTTATTAGTATTTACACTGTAAGCACTATACAAAATATAATCCCTATACAAACTTCAATTCTTCTTCCTTGGAGCTTTGAACCCAAGAGTTAGTACAAATCCCATGAAACTTGTGAGCAACTTTAATGAAAGCCATTGTCGAACAAGAAACTAGGGTCTCAATGGCCTCCTAGAAATTTAATATAGATCATTATTAGAAGATATAAAACCAGTAAATGTGAGATTTCAAGCCATTCATATTTTTTTTAACCAAATGAACAAAAATTAAAAGGGGTGAATCCGCTCTTAGGAATTATTAAATCCTAGGAAATAATTGTTATGATGTATCACACAAATTCTTGAAAATTAAGACATCAAAAAATTCTCTGTGGTGGAACAAAAGATTTTGCATTCCCTCTAGGATAATTTTTTTTTTTTGGTTTCCAAAGCACTCTTGGTATGTTGTCTTAGCTTTGAGGGGTGTATTCCTTTTTTTCAATCCAGTACCTATGGGCATCATTCCCCCCAAAACAACATTCTCTTTCAAAAATATAGTCAATATTCAACGAAGTAATTACTTTTTAATAGTTAATATGTCTTGTGAATCAATATAAACACTTAGAAACTATGACACTCATATATCATGATCCTCACTTCATAACAAGTTGTTTCCCAATCAGACAAGAATTAAACATGTTGAGATAACTGTATATCCATTTTGGTTAGGTCATTCTAAGAGGCATATAAATTTTACGTTATTTTAAACAAAACACATTAAAATTCAAAGTGATTTTGCCAATGACCTTCAAAGTCTAAATAGATTCAGAGTCACTAAAACTAGCCTAAGCTATAACCAAACCAAGGAAAAACAACAAAACACGAATCCTCCAGACTCTGGGACAGAGTAACATTGGAACCACACAATACCCACATCCTCAGATCCATGCCCTGAGCCACACTCGTCTCGAAGATCCCTTAAAAGTAAAGCACAACCCCCAAATCCCTAACCAAAGCTACAAAGAAGATTTCAAAACAACAATTAAATAAAGAATGAGAATGAAATAGTGAAACCTCCTCCACAGCTGTGTAAAGTCTCACCATAGCCAGCCCCAGCCCATTTCTCTATCACTCATAAGTCACCATAATCACGATGCCGCTACCCATCGCGCCAACCACCTCACATCATCATTTTATGAATTGCGATCAACAACCACCATCATTGATTTGCATTGCCACTGGCTCCATTGCTCAAGTACCACCATCATCGTTGTCACTGTCCATGCTACCGTTGAAGCTCGTCGTTGGGCCACACCTCCAGGGTTGTAGTTCACTCCTTCACAAGTCCTAGCAATCACTTTTGATGGACCAAGAGTTGGCGGTGATGGAGCGGCTATTGTTGGAGACCCAGATCGATGACAATCTCAAATCAGGGATACTAAGAGAGAAGAGGAAGAGTTTCATCATGAAAGATAGGGAACGTGGTTTGAATTTGGGAGGGGAAGAGGTGATGAAGAGTTAGTGTTTGAACATAATATGATTGAGAGTGAGTGATTGAGAATGAATGTGAGACTAATGAAGAGTATGGTTCGTCAGAGTGATTGACATTCTGTTGGCTCCTTGGGAATTTGGGTTAAATAAAATTAGATATAAATAAATTAGGAATGATTATGTTAGTTTAAACAACCCCGTTTTGTGTGTAATTAGGGAAGCCATTACACTGTTAACTGAATGACGTCATTTTGAAAGTTATCAGATGGGATGCTACAATGACACTTAACGTGACCCATCAACAACACCGTAACATAAATGATCTAAAGGATCAATTTGAGTCATGACCTGCAATTTCAATGACTAAATAAACTCATTTTAAAATTTGGGGATCAAAGTGATTCACACTTACACTTTTAAGAATTAAAGTGAGCATTTTCCATGTGTTAAACCTATAAAAATTTATTAGTTTTTAGTTAAATTATATTTGGTTCAAAATTACCAAATTATCCAATGTAAATTCGTCAATAAGGTTGGCGAATTTAAGACAAATATGGTTTCTTGGGTAAGCTACAAAAATTCTAAAAATAATTTGCAAAAAAACCGGGACGCTCTTTATCGTGCGCGGGGGGAGAATCCATTGATTTGCACTTCGATGAGTGCAAACGGCTTGAACTCATGCGCACGAGCCCAACTCCCTTCTCAACTATTTTTACTAATGCAACAACTACTAAATGTATATAAACACTTAAAATGTTTGTGATCTTACCAATGTGAGACTATAACTTTTAAAATATCAAAATGTTAGCTCACACAAATTCACATTACCATGCTTTACACTATACAACCACTATAATGAATAACATAAGATTTAACCAAATAATCAACAAAAACCAAAACATAAGATTAGCCAAATAATGAATAACATAAGATTTAACCAAAAATAGATGATTGTATTCTTGTACATCAAAATTTCATCCACAAAGTAGGTTATTATTATTAGGGTTAATTAAGTTTTTAGTCCCTGTAAAATTGAAAAAATTGGTTATAGTCACTATATAGAAATTTTAGTCCCTGCAAAATTTAAAAGTTTGGTTTTAGTCCCTAGAGTTATATGAGAGTTGACTGTGCTGACATGGACGCGTCAGGTGCTGACGTGGCGCTGATGCGGCGCGCCACGTGGCATAACCCTCCAAAACTCAACCCATGACTCGTGACCCGCTGGCCCGACCCGTTTTTAAAATTAAAATTAAAAATAAAAAG
>QANU01058774.1:313919-351118 GCA_003254905.1 Nissolia schottii | reverse complement strand
TTTAATGATTATTTTTAACCATCTCTTTAAAGATTATTTTTAATCTTTAAAGATTATTTTTAACCAGCTCTTTAATGATTATTTTTAAAGGTAAAAAATAACCATTAAAGGTTAAAAATAATCTTTAAATAAATGGTTAAAATAATCATTAAAGAACTAGTTAAAAATAATTATTTTTAATACTTGGTTGTTACTCCTTGATTTCGGATTCTTAAGACTTTGAGGAGATGCGCATGTTATTTTAAAAAAAAATAGTTTTGGAAGGAATGGTCCACGTGAGTGAGATACACTTACAAAAGCAAAGCAATGCAGTTTGGTTGATGGGGTCAGACCCAAAATAGTCAAACCTTTAAAAACAATCCAATAGGTTTTTGAGAAAACAAATAGGTGATGAACTTATGGTTCTTTCTTTATCTTTTTGGCATTGTTGATGTTTATGACCTTAGGGTTTATTTTATAAAGTTTATGATGTTCATGTGATATATGGTGAACAAAACTAGCTGGCTAATTGTATATCAAGTTTTTAGATACATTGGCAACTTCGAGTCAAAATCGCCAAACGTGTTGGCATGTTCTAGGCAAAATCGTCAAAAGCTTTGACGAGTCCTACATGCCTCTCTCTACAAAGCGGATTTACCTCCTACGCTGTCTGAAACAGGTGTAATCCTATAAAATGTGTCAAAAATTGTAAACATGTCACATTTTTTACACATATCATGAAACTCGCATATGTAATATGGTGTGCCCTATAACGTGTATGAGATAATAAAATGTTTACACCTTTTTGATATGTTCAAATAATACAATCAGCTGATTTGGGTGTGTGGTTTGATGTCTTCTAAAGCTAATAACATCGACAACACTGTTTTCACACCTTCAAACATGCCCAGTTTCAACCCGAAAGGCCAATATTGATTGCTGTTTTTTAATATCTGCGTGACGGTATAATGGGTGACCAATCATTTGCCAATAATTAATAAACAGCATAAAAATAATACTAAGTAATCTTAAGTCTTAACCCTTTGCAGAAGAATATAATAAACATATGCCTTGGTCCGCGCTTTGCTTCTGTCATCACCCACGTACCCTCCACATCCATTGCCGGCAATGGCTACTTCCAACTTTGTATCATATAATACAACATCTTTTATTATATGTAAAATAATCTTTTTGACACCAAAACCGTCGTGTAATGATCGCAGTTTAAATCTTGAGTAACACATCCCTTCTTATATAATTGAAATCCACAATTTATATTTCTATATAATATATAGATACATGGGCACATAGGTTTTTCTCTTCCTTCTTCCACTGATTTCCACTGATTTTTTCTTCTTGTTGTATTAGAAAAAGTGATGGTCTCCTAGAAGGATTTGGCTTGAACATGTTTTTGGCATATTCATTATCTTCATCACATAAAAAGCTTGATTTGATCAAAGGATTCAAGGCTAAAGTCAAAGCCTATAGTCAAGTAATTTGAATTGTTCAACATTGAAACTTCATCTAGACTCTTTGTGGAGCAGTGCACTATCATAACCTGCAATCACCATCCCATAACACCCCCAATGTCCCAGGAAAATCTGAAGATGTGGTGTCAGTGTTATTTTTGTGAAGGATCTGATCTTAGTAGAAGGCTGTAGTGGTTGAAGAAAAGAAAAAAGGTGAAAAGGAGCTAAGGTCAAAGACCTAATCTTTTTTGAAAATTCTCATCTGGGGTAATCAGAATCAGGGTAATGGTTTGTTTGGTTTCTAGTACCCTTTATTTTTAGATTCTGAGTTGATATATAATCTTTGCTGTATTTCAAATGGTGGGGTAACTTTTGCTAGGTCCACAGATTACTTTTCTGTTGTTTGTTTAGTTGGTCAACATGCATGGACATATGTAGATTTATTCCTACAATCAGTGCTACATGACAAAATGTCTTGCTTTAGGTATTTCTATGCACTCATTAATCTTAACCATCCTTAAGTTCTAAGTTTTGTCTTAGAAATGGTGGTTGAGGTTGAAGATTCTGATTTCTTGTGAGAATCAGGTTGTTACATGAAATCCTTGCCTAACTAGAACATTTGTTGGCTTAGTTAAAGTTTAATTGTCTAGTATGAATTTCAGGTCGCTTACAACTTTCATTGGTAAGCTTGTGTTTTTTCCCCCTCTATTTCTTTTTGTCTAAGGAATTGCTCATGCAATTTTGGGTTGAGCAAGGGTGGTGGTTAGGTAAATCACTAATGTAAGTGGCAACTTCAGGATTTGAACCCTGGCGAAGATTGTGGATTTGGTTAGTTACATGTTAATTTTTTTAATAATTTGAAAAGAAGTTCCGTAAAGCTTTCTTCATTGTGATTGCACATAACAGATGGCAGGAAACTTCAGATTCACAATGGATCAGAAGGACATTGTCAGATTCTTGACTACAACCATCGACAGTTTCATTCAGGATCGGTTGATCGACAAGGAGCAAAGAACTCAGCACAAAGAACAGTGTGCAGAGAGGTTAGCAGCTGAAGATGGAAGCTCTGACAAAGACACTGAGGTTGAGTACTCTGATCAAGCAGTGCTGGCAAACCTGGATTGGGGCATTGAAGCCCTTGAAGAAGCCATCAACACCTACAACATGGAAACTAAGCTTGCAAGACTAGATTATGCTGAGAAGATGTTGCAAGTTTGTGCAATGCTGAATCCTAAGCAGAAGACTGCTGGGGTGCCAAACTTCTACCTCTCAGCTTGGGCCCACTTAAACCTATCCTACCTATGGAAGTTGAGGAACAATATCCAAAACTGTATTATTCATGTTCTTGAGATGTTCACCGTTGATCCCTTTTTCTCAAGGATCGATTTTGCGCCGGAACTTTGGAAAAATCTGTTTCTTCCACACATGAGCTCCATTGTGGGGTGGTATTCAGAGGAGAGGCACAGGCTCATGATGGAAGCGATGCCCGAGACTTCTGATTTTTCCTTTACAGCTGATTTCGATAAGCTTTTCAACGAGTCTTTGGTATTTTCTATGAGGCCGAATCAGTTGGATAAACTGCAAAAGTTGGAGCAGCTTTATGGAGAGTCATTGGATGAGAACACAAGGCTGTATGCTAAGTACTATAAGGATTGCATGAACTCTGATTCCAACTCAAGCAAGAAGGTGGTTCCCATGTTGCCGATCGCCGAGCCTCCAATAACTCCTTTGCATGAGTTGAGCCGGTCCGTTCCCGATTATGTGAAATTTGGTCCTATTCTGCCCAAGAGTGCTGGATTTTCTATGATGTCAAGGCCCAAAGATGATGTAAATGAAAAAGCCAGGTTAGATTTCGTGCACAAAATTTGATTTCTTTGAGGCTGTGCTCAGGTTCCTGTATGTGTTGTGCATGTGCATGTGGACATGTTTTATGATTTGGTACTAAAAAGTTTGTTATGCTGGCCATTTTTTTGGCTTACGAAATGTTTAAGTACATTTTGTATTCATTTGAGCCTCATAATGCATGTACTTTTTTGATGCTGAATTTCAACAGAGAGAAACCTTCCAGCCATTCCAAGGTGGAGAATTCATCTATATGGGGTGCTAAGGTGATAGAAAGTTATCTCTTATTGCAAGTAATATAGCTTTCAATTCATAGGTTTAGAGTAGCGTAAGTGTATAGGGCTATAGGCCTCATGATAATTTATCATATGCAGGAGAGTATCGTTGAAGAGAATAAAGATGATTCAGATTCTGAGCTTGATGATGCATCTGTGGATTCTGACAAGAAGAATAATATTTTCTCACCTGAAATGAAGACGATCAAGGATGACGATGACCTTGAGCCAAAAGTGCATCTCTCAAACAAGAAGAATCAGATACATTCTCCTAATATCTTCTCTCCCTTTGATTCTCCAAGAACTGCTCAAAACAATTCACCAAGAAATCCTGATTTGCATAATAAAAGAGAACCCAAGTATTTGCGCTTATTGTCTAGTCGTTTAAGGGACTCAACTATTTCTGACTCCTTAACATCATCTCCAGACACGAGCACTGATCACATCACCTCTGATAACGAAAAGATGGTATGTCTCATAGGATCTATAAAACCTCATTTGTTAATAGTACTAGTAACTTTTTTTGTTGCTCCTAGGTGTCATTACTATTTTTGAAGTTCAACTATATAACAGTTCTTTGGAATATAGGCATTGAAGAACGGTCAGAGGAAAAACTATAACCGACAGCCAAGTATGAATCATGAAATTGAGGATAGTCTGGTGCTAAATGACAAGTAATCAACAATGTTTTTTAATGACATGTTCTATGATGCTTTTATAGTTCTTATGCATATCTTTGTTCATGTGATTAGTAAGAATTATCTCTTAATGCACAAATATCTTTGGATTTGCAGTTCCTTTTGTGAAAGTGATGATGGATATCATGGCTGCATTTCATTGCCAAAATTAGAGAAGAAAAATATTGGATCAAAACCACCCAAAGATTTTGTGTGCCCAATAACAGGCCAGATATTTTGTGACCCTGTCACCCTTGAAACAGGACAGACCTACGAACGAAAAGCAATTAAAGAGTGGCTCAGAACAGGAAACACGACATGTCCCATCACGCGGCAGCCTCTATCTGCAAGCACATTACCCAGAACAAACTATGTTTTGAAGAGATTGATAACATCGTGGAAAGAACAGCATCCTGAACTAGTTCAGGAGTTCTCGAATTCTAACACGCCGAGGGCTTCTTCCTGTTCTCCCTCTTCAAAAGACACCTCAATGCTCTCCAATATGCAAAGAACAACAGACTTAACGACTCATAAGAGCAAAGACGGTTATATGAGACAAAGGAGCAAAAGATTCATGCAGGTTGCGGTTGCAACATCTCCAACTAGTGTTCTATCTCAAGCTGCAGTAGAAACAATTATGAATTCCTTGAAACCTTACATTTCAAGTCTTTGTACATCAGAAAACTTACAAGAATGTGAAGAAGCTGTATTGGAAATAGCTAGATTATGGAAGGATTCAAAGACTGATGCTCAGATTCACTCTTATTTATCAAAGCCAACTATCATAAATGGTTTAGTGGAAATACTTTCTGCTTCTCTGAATAGAGAAGTTCTAAGAACATCTATTTATATTCTTTCTGAGCTTATTTTTTTAGACGAAAGCGTTGGAGAAACACTTAACAGTGTAGATTCTGATTTTGATTGCTTGGCAACTCTACTAAAGAATGGTTTGGCTGAGGCTGCTCTCCTTATTTATCAACTAAGGCCAGTTTTTGCTCAGCTTTCAGCACATGAACTTATACCCTCTCTTGTCCATGTGATCCAGAACAAAAATGAGGAAGTAGATGGTTTTCAATTAGTCATGGATCCAAAAGACGCTGCAGTAGAAATTCTTGAGCAAATTTTAATAGGAGGGGATGAATATAGCAGGTCCCTTAATGCTTTGAGTGTGATTTCAGCAAACGGAGTTCCGGCCTTAGTAAAGTATTTGGAGAGGATGGAAGGAAGGGGGTCTGTTGTTTCCATACTTTTGTGTTGTATGCAAGCTGAGAAAAGTTGCAAGCACTTGATAGCAAACAGAATTGAATTATCTCCTGTTCTTGAACTATTTCATGCTGGAAATGATAGTGTAAGAGGCATCTGTGTGGAGTTTCTCTCAGAACTGGTTCAATTGAATAAGTAAGCTCAGCTCACTTATCTCAAGCAAAATCCTCCTTTCTCTTCAATTATTTATCACATGAAATAGTAATTGATCTACTACAATTTTCATCTTTTACAATATTTTGGATATCATAACGGGAGTCTAGCATGTCAATTGTTTCGCCGTTAGAAAATGAGAGAAACCAAATTCGTTTGAGTATTTCCTGTTAGGTACAATATCTTCTACCTAATGTTAAACACTATGGCAGTGTCATTATTTTACAGCAGTATGCCTTTCACTATGCTAAAATGTGAAGGCATGATTTGTGACAAAATGTACTTCTATTCCTCTTCCATCATCAATCACAGTATTTATCATTACTTATTTTTTTATGATGTTGTAGGAGAACTTTCTGCAACCAAATATTACAGATAATCAAGGAAGAAGGAGCATTCAGTACGATGCATACATTTCTTGTATATCTTCAGATGGCTCCAATGGAGCATCAACTTGCAGTTGCCAGTCTTCTTCTTCAGCTTGATCTTCTGGTTAGCCTTTTGAAATCAATTTCTTGTTACTAAGATGTAATTTATGCTCTCCTATTGCATCAATATATATCTTTTTCTTGTCAAACCTTCAGGTCGAGCCGCGAAAGATGAGCATCTACAGGGAAGAAGCTGTAGAGACACTGGTTGAAGCACTTTGGCAAAAGGACTTCTCAAATACTCAAATGAAGGCTTTAGATACTATGCTATTTCTTATTGGACATGTCACTTCCTCAGGAAAGTCATACACAGAAGCTTGGTTGCTCAAGATTGCAGGATTTGATCAACCTTATAATGCTTTAATGAAGGCCGAGCAGTTGGGACAATATGACAATGATTTGATGGAAACAATGGTTAGAATTTATGAGGCCTTTAGAATGTTCTCATGAATTTCATCAATGATTGAATTTTGGTCATTCTGACAAGAATTTTTAATGCTTAGGAGGATGAAATAAAAGCCATGAACTCTTGGCAGAAAAGGGTAGCTTCAGTACTTTGCAACCATGAAAATGGTTCAATATTTAAAGCTTTGGAAGAATGCATAAGGAGTACTTCCTTAGAGATGTCAAAATCTTGCCTTGTTCTTGCCACATGGCTCACACACATGCTCTCTTCTCTTCCGGACACTGGCGTAAGGGATGTTGCAGGCAAATCCTTGCTTGACCTACTCATAAATGTCCTCCAGACATCCAAGAACCTAGAGGAAAAGATCCTTGCAACCTTAGCTTTGAATACTTTCATTGGTGATCCAAGTAAGAATATTCATAATATTGATAATAGTTTTAGACATTATCTGTGTGTTGGATTAGTTGACAAAGGAGTACTAAACTGAAAACTGCCAATGTTTCAGTTGCTCATGAAGCACTTGGAGTTTATGCTAAAAGCATCTACAGAACCTTGAGGAAGCTGAAGAAACATTCAGCTGTGGCAATTGATATAATGAAAGCCTTACTAAGCTTAGAGTCTGTTGATGTGGTGAGTGGAATGACGATTTTGGGATATGATTCATTTCATATAATATAACATATTTATGCAGAAGAGTTACTATTTTAATTCCTTTATTTTACAGACTGAGTTGTGGAGTTGTAGAGAAGTTGTTGAGTTAGATTTGAGCTCAAATGGAGAGGTGCTTTCTTTGCTTTATCTCAATGGTCAGGTCTTGAGTGGACACTCTGATGGAACTATCAAGGTAAGGTGCCCTAACCATTAGAGACAGTGTGGTTGTGTAGGCAATTTTGGCTGTCTTTCTTAAACAGTACAGCTTGATATCTTGCTAACAGGTATGGGATGCAAGAAAGAGAATACCAAGAGTGATTCAAGAAAGTCGTGAGCACACAAAAGCTGTAACATCTCTGTGTTCTTCAGGTGATAGACTATACAGTGGCTCCTTAGACAAAACTATCCGGGTAAACTATCTCGCTATGTCACCAGAAAAATTGGTCTTATACTTGGCAAACCAATATTTTGTTGTGCACACAAGTTAATGTTTCTACGATTTGAGGTGATGACATCTTTCATCAGTTTGAGACCAGTTTATAAACAACTAAGATTAAGTTAAAGGGTGCTTTCCCATGCTAAATTTATTAATAAAGTACATTGAGATAGGCAATACAAATGAGTTCACTCAAAATTGGTTGGTCATAGTAGAAGTGGACTGCGACCACAGACAAATTTTACCAGCAACATCAGCTGCTGATCGAATTCTGAAAACCTCACTTTGAGGAGGACTTTACCTAACCACTACTGGAACCTAAAATTACGTTAGTAAATAGTAATTCCTTAGACCAAAAGGAAATGAGTATACTTAAAAGAGAAAAAGCATTGCATTCTTAATGTTGCGTTTGGTTGCTGATACAGGACACAAATATAGGGACACGGAGACACAAAATCCTATTTGGTTATGAAGACAACTACAAAAACTTGTCTCAAGATAAAAAATTAGTTTATTTTCTGTATCTCTATTTTGCTAGGGCACAGGAATAAGGATAGAGACAGGGTTTTAATGAAAATATGAATGAGTGAGAAGGAGACCCAAAATGTATTTTAAGTCATTTGTCATGTTTTTATATCTTGTCGCCACAAAACCAAACATGATACAAATACAATAAATAGTGTCTTGTACATCATCACCAAACAGAATACAAGACTAACTTTTAGTCTTGTATTTTATGTCTGTGTCTCCATGTCTCTGTATTTTAGTCTAGTTTCAGCAGCCAAATACAGCCTAAAGGTTCTTGTTGTACTCTACAATGATAGAAAGCAATAGAAGAGAGATGCTACAAACATCTTAGAGTATTCAGTATGCACACTAAGGCTTGTTATGCACAGGTTTGGTCGATTAGAGCTGATGAGATCAAATGCATAGATGTTCATGATGTTAAGGAGGCAGTGTACGAGTTGACAGCCAATGCTAAATTGGCATGCTATGTGTCTCAAGGAACTGGAGCTAAGGCAAGTCTACTATGTTGCTAGAACAACTCAAATAGAAATGTAGTTTCATCAGAAGAGTAGAATTAATAAAATTTGAGATGTTACAGGTTTATAATTGGTCAGAGACTCCAAAGCATATCAACTTCAACAAATATGTGAAATGCCTAGCTGTTGCTGGGGACAAACTGTATTGTGGTTGCTCAGGTTGCAGCATTCAGGTAAGCATCTTTCTTCATTGCTTCATATTCTTGCAGTGCTTTTAGCTAGACTATACCAATAGAGATTGCTTCAGAGTTAAATCCTTAAAGGGATGGCCCAGTGCATGAGGCTCTCACTTGGTGAGGTCTAGGAAGGATAGTTGTACACAACCTTATCCCTAGAGGTTGTTTCCAAAATTTGAACTCCTCCGTATCTAGGTCACAAGGCAGCAACTTTACCATTGCGCCGAGGCCCACCCACAAGAATTAAGATCCATATATTCTACAAAACATGGCGACGCATGCAAAGCTTCTCTTGGAAATTTTCCATCTTAAAATTTATGGGGGTGAATAATTGCAGGAGGTTGACTTGTCCAAATACACATCAAATTCATTCTTCTCTGGTACAAGAAAGTTGTTGGGGAAACAAACCATACACTCCCTTCAAATCCATGATGGTTTCCTCTTTGCTTGTGGTTCTTCTGTTGATGCAACCGCAGGAAAGGTAAATGCCATTTCTAGTCTTACACCAAAGTTATTCGCATTAGTCATTACTCATTACAGATAAGAATCCTTGCCTGCTAAACTTACTTTTCCTTCTTCAATTGATGTCAGATATTTTCACTCTCCACCAAAATGGTAGTAGGATCACTCTCAACCGGACTCGACATCCACCGCATAGCCATCAACAGTGACTTCATATTTGCTGGCACAAAATTTGGCACCATTGAGGTTTGGCTAAAAGATAAGTTCACCCGGGTTGCTTCCATCAAAATGGCTGGTGGTAACACAAAGATCACATCATTAGTATCAGATGCAGATGGCATGATGCTCTTTGTTGGTTCCTCTGATGGAAAGATCCAGGTTAGGCCCTGATCATTACAGCAATCATGATATATTAGAAAACTTAGCAATTTCTTTCTCTCTTTTTCGACAGAACTTAGCTATATCTTTCCTAATTAACCCCATTTTCTCCCATGGACTGCAGGTTTGGGCCTTGGATTAAACACAAGAAAGGGACAAGTATAATATTCCTTTTGCCACATGTAAATGAATTGTTTATGAGCTTTTCCTATTGTGGTCCCTTACAGATTTTTTAGGATTTCAGTAGTTAAGTAGTATTCTTCATTAGATTATATCATCTAAATAAGATATTCTTTATTGAGGGTTTATGAAGCATGTGCAAATTGAGTTATAGTATTTGGTATAAACCATCAACTTGCACAAGCATGTGGTTGTTAATCCAACTATGTAGTGAAAAATAAGACAAATTTTGAAGTGAAACTCTAATAGCAGATTTGTGTTTGCTCCACCACAACTGCGCTTGATTCACAAGTGAACAATTATTATGACGAAAATTTCTCAATCAGCTACATTAATATATTGGGCCCAAATAGAGCATATTTACAAATGATATTTATTTGTGGGCCGTACCTAAGGTTTGAATTCATGCTTTCTGGGAGGCACATCATGTGAGTTTAGGCTATGGAGACCACCTTAAGTGATGGATACTTGTCCCATCATGGGTTTTACCAAGTGTTCAAAACTTGTATCAAGGATTTTATATATCAATTACATCCAATTTTTTTCTTGAAATTAATACTAAAAAGGTAAAAAGGTGCACTCATTTTAAAAAACTTGTTCACATGTCATTTTTTTTTTGGTCTTACACTATTGATATTTGGTTAACTTTTGATTCAGTGATTACGTCTGACTCAAGGAACTGAATGACCCACTTAAGAGGCGACTTCTTCTAACATAAATTATTTTATTCCCAAAGTTCAAATATGAGAATACTAATTTAAGGGTTTGAATTTCCTACCACTCCAACCAATCATGTGTTGGGTAGACTTCCACACATCGTAATATGATTTGAGAACTCGATAGAAAAGATATAGGAAACTTGATGTAAATATTTTCTTTGTGAAGCCCACCTAGCCGCGCGCTAACTATGCATTAAAATATTCACCTAAAAGAAGACAGGCAACAATGTGCGATTGATTTGATTACCTTACATTCATTATAAAAAATCTGACAATAAGTAAATTATTATTAAATTTTGAACCTAAATCGATCAAATCCCCAATTATGACAAACAATAGCTGGCGGTTCTCTTCATATCATCTATAATAAAGGCTTGGACTGTGCACAAATCTTGAAAACATGCCTAACGAAAACATGATGTCATGCATTGTTGCTATTGTAGACAAACAAGAAGAATTCAATTGGTAGCAATGAGAAGAAAATTGGAAAGAATGATCCGGATCGATGTGATTTCCACGACATTGACCTTCCTTGTGGAGACAAATTACCAAATGAGTTTTAACTTTAAAATCCAAGGGCTGAAGAATGTTTCATACATTTTCAAGTGTTAACACTATGCACTGTTCTTCATAAATTAACTAGTGTCAAATGTTTTTCTTTTTTTTACCACTTTGCATCTCACTTAATAAGATGTACCACTGTACCAATACCATCCAAAACACAAGTGATCATTGATCATTCATTAGAGGTAAAAAATATATCAGCATCTTCATCACAATTTGTGACTTCTCAATCGATAAAAGTTGAAAAAGTAGCCACAAGAGGCAACTTAACTACATATAAAGGGTTCCAAATAATAGTGTAAATTGAAGAAATGAAACTGGGTGTGTGGATTGTGAATTTGTGATGAATAAGTCTGCCAGTATAGATCAAAATACTACATTAGAAAGAAGAGAGTCCTGCAATTTTTCTGAACTTCTCATATGAAACCCAGAACACAAATTGCCATGGACCAAGCCTCGCCCATGTTGGGAAGAATCCTTTCCACAGTGCTCTTACTCCTTCAACTTTAACTGTCTTTACCAAGCAATCGTATGAGCCACTATACAAGACTTTCCCTTCCTTTATACCTGCTTGATTCATCATCCTAGTCTTCACGACATCAGCTGGACAACTTAAAGAGGTTGCTGCGAGACCTGACATGATAGAAGCTAAAGTGTGGGCATAAACATTGTCCTCGGCTATCCTGCTTCTGATAACAAATTGTTTAGCATGATCATAGCAGGCTAATTCCCCCATGTTCACTAAGAAGGCTCTTTGGATGTTAGGGAAAACACCCTTCCACAGTCCTTTCAATCCTTCAGCTTGAACAATCTTGTTGAAAGCGTCAAATGCGCCTGAATACCGTGGTTGAAGACCTTGGCTCACCATTCGACCATCAGCTTGCATCCTCACCTTGACAAGATCAGCTGGGCTTGCTACAACCTGTATTACTAAGAGTAAATTACAGAACACTGTAATTTTCCAAGAAAAATATGTTCACCTTAAAATCTAAGGCTAAAACAAGGAAATTCCTAAAAAAAAATTATATGTTACTGTTTGTTAGGACTTGGAAATTTTATCACTGAAAATTTTCATTTTATCACAATGCTCGGCAGATATTTCTTCCTTGTTTTTCAAGCTTTGTTTTTCCCTTAATATCTACCAATTACTTATGTGTCCGACTGGTAAAACCACCGACCTACACTTCTACTTTTACCTTTTTACTCTGCAGCAAGAGGCAGAGTGGGAAAAATTGGAACATTCTCTATAATTCAGCTCTCTGCACCTTTCTAAAAGGCTGTTAGTTTTCTGAAGTTCTTTGGTTGAAATGGGCCGCCTTATTTGTCTTATGTTTATAGGTTTGTTCCTTGTAACAAGCTTAGAACTTAGTAGGATTAAGCTTGAGGAGGAGTGTTAGGAACTTAGAATATTATGACCAAGGCAACCCAGAAACACGTGTTACAGACCACCCAGCAGGACAAGCCGAAAGGAAATAATTCCTTTTCCACATCATTATTCTAGAAGAAGGAAGAGCAGATTAGGGGGAAATTAAATCTGATTTGTTAAACAAATCAGGAAAGAATAAATTAGTTGAGATTAAATAGGAAGGGAGGATTTTTAGGAGAGAATAATGCCTAGTCCCTTGATTCTCTCCCATAGGTTATTTTAAGTAAGATCTTTGGGGGAAGGGAAAATTCATTCAGAACTTTGGATGGACTAGGAGGACCAAGAGATCCTTATTTCCCAGGATTATTTCTTATTTTCTGTTTCTTTAATTTCGGCCCTGAGCCATCTTTGTTTCAGTTTTGTGCAGAAAATTCCCCATTGAAATTTCTGCCATTATCAATAAAACACCAGTAATTCAGCTAGCAGTTTTCAGTTGATACCAGTTCTTATGCAAAGCCCCTTCCTATTGGCAAGGATTCTGCAGAAATACACAACATGTGCCCAGACTATGTAGTTCTCACCTGAGCCATGCTACCAGAGATTCCACCGACAACAGCCTTGCCAATAATAGAGAGTGAACCATTGTCAGCCGAAACCACACTCCTCAGATGCTCATACCCCACAATTCGAACAGGAGTGTAGAACAGGTGCCTTATGATTGCTGGAGACAAGCCCTTGTAAAGGCCAAGAGGGTTTTGTTCACGTATAATGTCCAGTGCTATTTGAACTGCAGTGGTGGGCCGGCTTGAGGAAAGCGACTCGCCATGCAGTTGGAGCCTAGTCTTGATCAGGTCTATGGGGAAAGTCGTGGTCTCAGCCACCATTGCCGACAGTGAGGTCAGTAAGACCTTCGTGCGAGCATTATCAACTCCACTTTGTTGATGGCCAGATTTCATGGCTACAATAATATACAAGGAGTATACAAAAAAATATGTACAAGGCTGTTCTGAGACAATCGAAGAACCCAGGAATCTGTGACAGTCATGCGTTAATGATATCTTCTGGCTTTAATTATCCCTACATATTGAGAGGCGTTACACCTATCAGAAACACAGTCATATACAAAATTAATGTTACTATTTTACAGCACATGGAATTGTTATTTTGAAGCCTTTTCAAGCCAGCAGAAACACATAGGTAATAATTGATATATGTATAGAAGATAAGCGCTATAGAAAAAGGAGGACGGGATGAACAACTAAAATACAAAATCATGCCAAAGATTTTGCATTGTTCTTACAAAATGCAGTGTTGCTTTGGCACCTCAAGGATGAAATATGTACTGAGAAGACTGTTCAATGCTGCTGGCCACATTGACCAGGAAGAAATTGAAGGTGTTGCCAAATTTTGCTCCAGACTAGACAAAATGAGATAGAAAGAGCTGATATCCTTTCAAATAGAATGTTATCGGATGATTGGTTTGATTGATCCTTCAACTTGAATAATTTAACTTAAATGTCAAAGGCATGCTTTGAAAAGCTCGGAATTAATTGTCAAATCCAGCTAAAAATCTACAACCAAATCCCCAACATCATATAAACAATTCAATCATCAACACCATAGGCCCAGAAACAAAGTCACATGCTTCAATCACAAAAACCACAGGACAAACTCAAAATTCACAACATATCCACCCACAAATTCCACAATGGTATAAGGACTATCTAGGTATGGTGGGTTCCACAGTTAGATTCAAAATTTAAAATTACCTCAAAACGTTTTGGGGCAGTTGGTGATGACTTAATTCAACTCAAGCGTACTCGTTTCCACTGTAGGGGCGCTGAGAACTACCATAATGCATGTAATAATAATGCATCAAATTTTTTAATGTTAAACTAATGAATAAGGAGCAATAGAGCAAAAGAAAGATTTTAAAAAGGGGGCTTTGGAAACCCTAGTTTGCTTTCCCAATTTAATATGATTTTACCGGAAAATCAGGAGGAGAAAGAAACAACACGCCCACTATTTTCATTTTGCCATGAAATTTAACTTCAAATGTAGTATTATACTGTTAAATGATTTTTTTGAGTTTATCTGATAAACAATTTAAAATAATTTTATAAATACATTCGATCAAGTTTTATAACATCTGGAAACTCTTCTTGTGCTCGATTCTCACAATCATTTGAATATAAAAATATTTGTGATTAACAATGTATTATTTTACTTTTGTAAACTTAATATTGTGAGAAAATTTTGTCCGCAAGTAATTTGGTTTGGATTTAAAAAGAATTTATATCCAAATCTATATTTTTCATTTTATCAATTTGGTGCAGTTTTTGGGGGTTAGTTTGGTTTGATTTGGATTGCGAACATGAATGGGTTGGTTTGGTTAGTTTCTTGAATTTATTCATGAATATATAATAATTTTAAATTATAACAAATTTTAGAAACATGCAAAAATCTAAAAGAATAAGAAAAATCAAAAGAAAAAAATGATAAAATCATAAAATAATACATATTATGATAAATACTATGTTTTATGTCTCATGACGAAATCACAATCTTTAAATGATGCATTAAAAAAATAATATGATTATCCAACCAAACAATCAATAACTTAGTTGAAGTATTAGAGAATTCTAAATATTGAATTATATGAAATTGAAGCACTAGAGTTGCGTAAGTCTTATGATGTCATTTTTTGTTGAAAAACTTGTGACGTTTAATATTAGAGTATTGTAGAGTTGTAGTTGAGTTATAGGCCTAAGAGTTGGCAAGGTGAGGTTGTAATGTTGGGTCATAAACTTATAGATAAGTTTTTTTTAATAAAAATTGTATTTTAGTTTGTCATAATGGTTTGGTATGATAAATACTATGTTTTATGTCTCATGACATAATCACAATCTTTAAATGATGTCTATGTGAATTTTGGTTGAATTACAGAATGAAAACTGATGAAACTAGAGATGATGTGATGAATGTGTAGAATTCTCATTAATTCTTCAAATGATGAAAGTACATACATATATATACAACCGGAGTGCTACATCTAGTACTACTTGCTCCAACAATATGTTAGTTATAAACTAACTATTTACAGCAGTCAAGTAACAAATTCTAACTGCTCTAACTGCCTTCTAAGGTCATGCTTCTCTTGCAAGGTTCTTTGTTCAGCTTCAGACTTCAGCTTTAGCTGCTGTTGCTGCTGCACTTTGGTCTTCATATCCAATACCCTCCTGCAAGCTGGAGTGTGAGAGAATTCGATCATACTCAGCTTGGAAAATAGGTAATTGAAGGGACCCGGAGCCAGGGGTTTGGTCCATATATCAGCAAGCTGGTTGGATGAGGAAATAAGTAGTAGTTTGATGACATTGGCTTGCACCTTGTCTCGAACAACATGGCAGTCGATCTCGATGTGTTTCGTGCGCTCGTGGAACACCGGATTGGCTGCAATATGGATGGCCGACTGATTATCACAGTGAAGTACGACTAGTGTATGAACAAGCAGCTGAAATTCAGCAAGTAAAAACAGAAGCCATTGTATCTCACAAGTGGCCTGAGCTAATGCACGATACTCAGCCTCAACTAAAGAACGAGCAACCGTGGATTGCTTTTTGCTCTTCCAAGAGATCAAGGAGGATCCTAAGAAACAACAGAACCCTGAAATGGAACGCCTGGAGTCGATGCAAGCTCCCCAATCCGCATCAGCATAACCATGTAAAACCAGATCAGATGTTGCTGAAAATAAAATCCCAGTTGCAGGTGAGCCTTTCAAGTAACGCAACACCCTGTGAGCATGCTCAAGGTGAGCTTGAGTAAGGCAATCAAGAAATTGGCTTAAACGACCCACAGCATAGTTGATATATGGTCTAGTGTGTGTGAGGTAGAGCAATCGACCAATGAGCTTGCGATAATCAGTAACATTTGACATTGCTGAAGCTGAATCCTTGGTAAGTTTGGAATGATAATCCATTGGAGTGGATGTTGGTATGCAATCAAGGAAGCCATAGTCAGATAATAGATCAAGGCAGTATTTTCTTTGATAGAGGGCTATACCTTTGGAGGATCTAGCTACCTCCATGCCAAGGAAAAACTTCAGGTTGCCTAAGTCTTTGATTTTGAACAAATCATCAAGTAGTTTCTTCACGGCCTGAATTACATTCAAATCATCCCCAGCTAGAATAAGATCATCAACATATACCAATATAGCAGTAAAGCCCTGTGAATTCTGCTTGGTAAAGAGAGAATAATCAGACTTAGATTGTACATAGTGGTATTTAGTAAGAACTGAAACCAGTTTGGCATTCCACTGCCTTGAAGCTTGTTTAAGGCCATACAATGATTTCTGTACTTTGCAAACCAAGTTGGAATTATTAACAGCAAGATCAGGGGGCACTCTCATGTACACTTCCTCATGAAGGTCACCATGGAGGAAAGCTGTATTTACATCAAGTTGCTGGAGATGCCATCCTTTAGCTGCTGTAATGGTAAGGAGGACTCTTAGAGTTGTCATTTTGACTGCCGGACTGAAAGTTTTGTGGTATTCTATGCCTGCTGTTTGAGTGAATACCTTTGCTACTAGCCTTGCCTTGTGTCGTTCTATGGTGTCATCTGCATGGAACTTCACTTTGAATACCCATTCACACCCTATGGCCTTCTTTCCAGGAGGAAGAGTAGTTGAAATCAAAGTTTGATTACGCTCAAGAGCAAAAAGCTCAACATTGATGGCCTGCTGCCAGCAAGAGTGATTCACAGCCTCCTCATAATTCCTAGGCTCAGGGTTAGTGGACACGGCTAAGGTAAAATTTTTGTGGTTAGCACAAAATGCAGTATAAGACAAATAATTAGTGATAGGGTACCTGCTTTGGAAGGGAGGTGGATCACTAGGTGATGATTTGGCTAACATACAATGGTAATCGTGCAAGTAAGCAGGAGCCTTTCTCGGTCTATTTGGTTTTCTAACTATTGGTTTTGATGAGAATGCATGAGTGGTAGAATGAGATGCAGATGCAGTGGAATCTCCAGCTTCAACTGTTGTTGTATGGTGTAATGCAGGGTTTGATGTAGAGTTTGATGCAGGGATGCAGGGTGTAATGCAGGGGATGCAGGGCGTGATGCATAATTTGGTGAGTGGTTTTGTTGCATGCTAGAATGTGATGCTACTAGAGCATTGCTGGTGTGATTCAGCTGTTGTAATTCTGTTGTTGCTGCACTTGTGTGATCAGTGAAGGGATCCAGTGAGTGTGCATTTAATTGTGAGTATAGGGATTATAATGCAGATGAGCAAGTATGTTGTGTAGCTTATATGATGACACTGAATGGAAAATAAGACTCATAGAAAATGAAATGTCTGGATAGGAATATTTCTCTTGTGTGCAAATCATACATTATGTAACCCTTGGTACCTGACTTATATCCCAAGAAAATACATTTCCTTGCACTTGTATCAAGCTTGGTGCGATGAGATGATAGGGTTGAAGCATAAGCTAAGCAACCAAAGACTCTTAAGTGCTTGATAGTAGGTAAGGAATTGTATAGTAGTTCATATGGTGAGCTATTGCTGAGAACCTTGCTAGGAAGCCTATTAATAAGATAGGCCGCATGGTTGACAGCAAATTGCCAAAAGCATTTGGGCATGCTACATTGAAAAATTAATGCCCTTGCCATAGCCAACAAATATTGATGCTTGCGTTCGACTATCCCATTTTGTTTGGGTGTCTCAACACAAGGTGTTTGGTGTATAATCCCTTTTTCATTGAAAGATTCTCTCATGCCAAATTCGACTCCATTGTCTGTCCTAATCGCTTTTATTGTGAGTGAAAATTGAGTTTATACAAAAGCAACAAAATCCTTTACCAACTTAGAAGTTTCACTTTTGTTTTTCATGAAAAACAGCTAAGTGTACCTCGACTTATCATCAATCACAGTTAAGAAATATTTGTGACCATTAGTGGATGGGGTGGCAAGAAGCCCCCAAATATCCATGTGAACTAAATCAAAGCAATTATAAGAAACAGTTATGCTAGAATCAAAAGGTAATTTCTTTTGTTTTGCCAAATGACAAGAATCACAAGGACTTTTATTATTAATGCAGGTTACAAAGGGAAATTTCTGATGCATTATTACATGTTTGTCATATGATAAATGTCCTAATCTATGATGTCAAATGGAACCCTTATCTGAAATCGAATTTGTATGTAAAATCTTGGCTAAATATTATTGTTGTTGCACTGAACCTAAAGCTGCTGCTGCTGCACTTGTGTGCCATTAACCATTGTATATAAGCTCCTTTCACATCAGCTGCACCAATCCTCCTCAAAGTGAGGCAGCCCTATATCTCACAAAATTTGGCATTAAACATCATTTTGCATTTCAAGGCTGTGGTTAGCTTAGAAATCGATATGAGATTAAATATAAATGAAGGTATGTATAAGACATTAGTGAGATATAGGTCATTTGTGACTACCACAGTCCCTGAAATTTCAGCTTTACTAATTGTTCTATCAGGTAGCTTAACATTTATAGGCTTAATCCTATTATAGGTTTGGAACTCATTGAGTGAATAGCACACATGGTTTGTTGCACCAGTGTCTATCACCCAATAATGTGATTTATGGTGACCTATGGCTAGGACAACATGCTTACCTGACGGATCTGTTGTAGTGTGAGTTAGTGTGGTTATGTGGTTGACATTATGAGCAGGAAGTGAATCTTTAGTGATGTCTTGTTGCTGTAGCAGGTTCAGCAATGCTTGCCTTTGTGCATGAGTAAAATCAAGACTTGAACTTTCTCTAATCTCCTTCTGATGTGAAATCACATTGCTGGTATCATCAAAATCATCATCAGCACTAGTGATGTTGTTAGCAGCAGCAACAGCTCTTTCTCTATACTGTTGTAACAAGTGAGGATATTTCTTGAAACACCTTTCAATTGGATGCCCTTCTTTTCCACAATGTGTGCAAGTTACATTAGGATCAAAGAATGTCTTGCTAGTTGCTCGATTTGTACTTATTTTTCCTGATTGTTGTGGTCTTCCTTTACCTCTTCCTTTCCCTTTGAAACCAGGGCCTGCTTTATTGGCAGTGGCAGCAAATATCCTTGCCTCAAAATTGCTTGAATTCATCTGTCTTTCTTGCTGTGTGAGTAGTGAAAATGTTGTACCAATGTCTGGCAAAGGTTTCATTAGCATAATCTGTGCTCTAACAATAGAAAATTGTTCATTTAATCCTCTCAAAAATCTAACAACATAATCCTCTTTTCTATATTGCCTTATAGTTCTTAGAATACAAGCACATAAAGGGCCACAAGTGCATGTAGGTATAGGCCTGAAACTATCTAATTTTTTCCATATAGCCTTTAGCTTAGTAAAATAAGCAGTAATGCTTAGATCTCGTTGTTTCATTGCAAACATCTCCTCTTGTAAATCCGCAATCCTAAACGCGTCACCTTCAAAGTATCGTTGATGCAAATCGGTTCATAACTCAAAGACGCTATCTATCCATAACACACTTTGCAAAATTTCCGGACTTAAGGATTGATTTATCCAAGAAATGACATAAGCGTTGCATTTATCCCATGCAAAGAAGTTGTTGTCAGCTACCTGCGGCTGTGGCAATGTGCCATCTATGAATTGAAGTTTGTTCTTTGACTTGAGTGCTATCCTCATTGCTCTTGACCAAGAGTGATAACTTTGTGAAGTGAGAACAATTGAAATGAGAGATGCTCCAAGATTTTTGCTTGGATACAGGAAAAAAGGGCTCATAGGATCATTCATTGGATTATAGAAGCGTTGTACCTGATTCTGATTAGATCTTGCACCAGAATTTCGATTATCAGAATTGGAATTCTCTTTAGTGTTGCCGGGATCATATATGAAATGTTCCTCCATTGCTTCAATCTTGAAGTCGAATTCAGAACAAACAGAGCAAAATCGAATGTATAGGATGATCAATTGATCAAGGAAATTGAAGAAAAATGATGTAGCAAAAGAAAATTGCAATAGCAGAAAGAATAATGCAGATTAGACAAAATTGAGTCGATTAAAGAAATATGCAGCAAGATTCGCAAGTTTCAGACGAATTCTGCAAAGTAAATTCTGAAAAAAATGCTCAGAAAATCACTGAGAATTCTTTGAAACCTCCTTACAACCGATCGGAGCCTCCAAAGGCGATTCAACCTTGAAGATCAAGCTTGAAGCCTTGAAGCATCCATGGTGAAGGTGCGAAGAAGAATGCGGAAGAAAAAGCTGCTGATACCATGTGAATTTTGGTTGAATTACAGAATGAAAATTGATGAAACCAGAGATGATGTGATGAATGTGTAGAATTCTCATTAATTCTTCAAATGACGAAAGTACATACATATATATATAAAACTGGAATGCTACATCTAGTACTACTTGCTCCAACAATATATTGGTTATAAACTAACTATTTACAGCTGTCAAGTAACAAATTCTAACTGCACCAACTGCCTTTTAGCTTTAGTCACAAGTCATGCTTCTCTTGCAAGTTTCTTTGTTCAGCTTCAGACTTTAGGTTTAGCTGCTGTTGCTGTTGCACTTTGGTCTTCATATCCAATAGTATAAAAAAATAATATGATTATCCAGCTGAACAATCAGTAGCCTAGTTGAAGAACTAGAGAATTATAAATATTGAATTATGTGAAGTTGAAACATTAGAGTTGTGTGAGACTTGTAATGTCTTTTTTTATTGAAAAACCTGTGACGTTTAATATTAGGATATTGTAGAGTTGTAGTTGAATTATAGGCCTAAAAGTTGGGCAAGGTGAGGTTGTAATGTCGGGGTTATAAACTTATAGATAAGTATTTTTTAAATAAAAATTGTATTTTGGTTTGTTAGATTGGCTTGGGTTACAAATTGAGTTTTTTCATATAGTGCCTCGGTTTATAAAACATATTACTAAAATACCATTAATGGTGAGTTTGAGAAGCGTTGCCTAAAGTCCCAAGGGATATTATTTAATTAGTTGAGCTAAAACGTCAAAACTATGAGTTTAACATGGGACAATGAAACTACAACCCAATGTCCTAACCATTATACCAACATTAAATCTCATTATATATTTGCACACAATAATATATATATATATATATACGCACACACACGTATACCTACGACCCAATTTGTTGATAATTTTTTTTATTTCTTTATATTATTATTCAATTAATTATTAAAGTTCAATTTTTTTGTAGGTGCCTATGAAAAATGGAATATGAGTAACTCACTCTTCGACCAGTTTTTGGGCCATAATCATTATGTAGGAGAGATGATCGAGTGGTTCCAATGCGAATTTTTCCCAAATTTTCATCAAAACTAATTGGGTTCCTAATTGTTTGGAAAAAAAATTGAAGGCAAAATAATTGAAAAATAAAAAAAACACAATTTTTTTGGGATTTAAACCTTTTTCATTCAAAATTTTACCTTAAAAAATAAAAAAAATAAGTGTAAAGATGCTGCAATATTCTATTTAGTGTTAGTTATTTCAATTTGTGGAATTAAATTTTGGCTCATATACGAAATAGTATATATGCATATATACGTATATATATTTATATATATTATTGTGTGGAAGTATATAGTACGATTTAATGTTAGTATAATGTTAGGGCATTGAGTTGGAGCTCGTTCCATATTCAACTTATGGTTTGAACATTTTTGCTCAACTAATTAAATAATATCTCTTGGGACTTGAGGCAACACTTCCCAAACCACCATTTATGATTTTAAAAATAATAATAAAAAATGCCACGTGATTCAAAATATGTGTAATTTAATAATATGTTTTAAAACAATGATATTTTGGTGATATATTTTATAAACAAATGCATAATAATTATAAATTTGAAATCTAATTTATTAATGATTGGATATGATTATTTTTTAATATGATCATACGATAATTTGGATCTAATCAAACTAAATAGATTAGTTTAGTTTGAATTGATCGGATTGAAAAGATCAATGTTGATTAAATCTTATTTTTATTAATTAAAAATGAATACATGTCAAGACATTATTAAATTTCTATAATGCAATTAATCTCTATATAAGCTAAAACTAAATAACTTTTTGTTAAAATAGTTTTTTTTTTTTTTAATATGGTTAAGATTTTCAATTATGGGAAATCTTTTCTCTCGCTGGATCACTCATCGAGAAATTTCGGCGAAAAAAATAAAATAAATTAAGAAAAAAGACGAACCCAGGGTCATTTTCATTTTTCATACCGAGTATTTTTTATTTTATTTTATTCCCTCTCTCTCTCTCTCTCTCTCTCTTTCTACGACTAAAACCCTAATTTCCTCGCTCTGCACCTTCTCTCTCTCTCTCTCTCCCCCTTCCTCCCTGAACTTCGAACCAACACTCTCCTGTCACTGTTCCTTTCGTTCCCTCTCTCTGTATCATTTTGATGGCGACGGAAGAGAAGCAGCAGAACCCTTACCACGAAGGGGGAACATCGGCAACACCAGGGTTCGGTACCGGAGGCAAGTTCCGCAAACCCCCATCACGCAGGACCCAAACGACGCCGTACGATCGCCCCCCGAACTCCCTCAGAAACCCTACCACTCCAAGCAACAGCAGAAATGGATGGTTCTCGAAGCTCGTCGTTGATCCCGCCCACAAGCTCATATCTCACAGCGCCCACTCTCTCTTCTCCAATCTCTTCCGCAAGCGCCTTCCCCCTCCTCCTCCAAGCCAATCTTCTCTAGGTTCGTTTATTTATTTATTTTTTCCTTCTCTTAATTATTGTGGTTTTGTTGGTCGTTTATTAATTGAGTTTTTTTTCTTTTCGAAATTTTTAATTCGTTCGTGAATTGGCTGCTCTGTTTTGTAATTTTTCCCTCCTTGACTAAAATTTTGTAAATTAGGGGGTTGTGGTAATTTTTTGGGTTTTTGGATTTTTGCATTGCTTTTGGGGTTTAATTATTATGGGAGAACTGTTCCCTGCGAGCTTCGGTTATTGGAATTTGTAATAGTTACTTATTAATTGTTTAGTGTCTTTTGTCGGTGTCTTCATTTTTCTGAAAGCGGCTAAGGCGGGAGTTAAGTTATGATCATTGTGCTCTGTTGAACTAATTGGATTATTCAATGTTTGTTTGAGCTTTGCGTTAATGATTTGCTTAGAAGAATAGAACTTAGCGCTAACATATATGAAAATTTGTGTTTTTGTTATCTTAAATTTTTTAATTTAGTGAGAGGAAAAAAAAGTCCATGCTTGGTATCTGCAGTCTCCAATCATGGCTCTCTCGTCAAACTGAACTTTATCACTGAAGAGCACTACCTGTAGTTTCATGCCCTTGTATTAAGCTATTAATGACGCGAATAACTTAGACTAGCTTCAGGTTGGGTAGACTAAATGTTGTCCCATTCCCACATCTGGATCACGCTCAAAATGCCCCATTCGTTATAATATTATTTCTAAACAATGTCCATAAGAACATGATAAAATGGCATAATTGGACATTATTGTTGTTGTTGTTGTTATTATTATTATTATTATAAGATAATGTCCTAATCCATAAGGTTGTTCATATGCATATTTAATTTCTACGATGAGACTATGATACAATGAATAAGAAAAGTTGGGTCCCATTGACAAGAAGATGTTTCTGAGTGTTTGCTGCAAGTTTTGTTGTTTCCCTTTTACAAAAAAAATGTTGTAGACTGTCACAGCGGTATGTGATATGGGTAATGCCATGAAAATTAGTATTTGATTAGGGGCTTGGCCTGAATATGATATATTGATATACTTGAAATTCTGATAAGCAAGTGGTCTGTCCTACTTTTTTTTTTCTTTTTCAATTTGGTGGAAGCAGGGGGACTGAGATGAATTGTTGTAGGGCATTGTACTCTGATGTAATATTTATTGATAATAGTGAACTTTCTCTATATTTTGCCTGTGGATGTAGGCCTAAGCATCTTAAATTGCATCTGTTTTATCATCCGATTTTGCTGTTTGTGCCTATGGTTACAGCAGGAAATTTTTTAGTTGTAACCTCTCTGTGATATTTCAATTTTATTTTCATATTTTGTGTTGTTCGTGACTGATATGTAAGCAAATCACATGATTTCTATATTACCATACAATTAATGGATCTTTTTTGGCACAGAAGCAAAACAGGAAGTAAAGGAGAGGGACAATCTTCAAGAAAAAGCTGCCTTTGTAAGTATGCATGCTTCCTGCATATTATAACACCATTTCATTAGTGAAATGCATTGATTTTGAAAGTAACATCTATTTGAAGGCATCTGAATTTGATATTCATACTAAAATAATACATTTGGCTCAGCTAAGTTATGGTGGGTGGATACCTATTTTGAAGTTTTAAAACTTCTCTTTTCTCTCTCTATTCTCTAACTTGAAAGATTAATATTAATGACTAGTTATAAAGCTTCAAAACATTTAATATATTTTTTTATATAAACAAATTTTAAGGTTTTCTCCATGATACTCACATTTAAAAACTCTAGCTAAATGGATGGTTTATAGTATTCAGATGTTCATATACTGTTGCTTTGATTTTGATTATATGTTTAATAAAGGTTAAAATATTATTAAGACAATGAGAAAATTGCACAGAGAAAGGCGGAGTGCAATCCTCATAAACAAAAGAACAAAACAGAAAACAATCATGAAAAAAGAGAAATTAATGAACTGTTGCTTTGATTTGGCTTTAGAAATTTTTATCATTATTGGTTGGTTACTGCCTTACTGGCATTATTGTACTTGATTATTCTCTGCTTTTCTATTTTCATTTGGGTTTGGTGACGACTATGAGTTATAGTACAAAGTTACCTGCATTGTGGATGTAAAGTGGTTCCACGAATAGTCTGTTGGTCGCATCATATATTAGATAATGGTAAATAAATGAATGTTTTAAGGGGTTAGTAAAATCCTTTCTGAATTCCATGCGTTATGGTGCTGTGGAGGTGCACTGTTTTTCTATTTTTATTTTATTAAGTAAAAGTGTTATTACCATGGTGTTAATTTTGTTTTGTCATTTGCTGCATGAGAAACAGGTGGCAAACAATTCATCTGGCATGCAACAAGGAGAAGTTGGTGCAAGTTCTGATGGAGGTGGAATATCTGAACTTGAGAAACTACTAAGGCAGAAGACTTTCACCAGGCATGTTTATTAGAATGTGCATGTGGAATCCTTACTTTTGGTAGTTTGTTGTTGAATTCATATTTACTTCAGACTTTTGAATAATCAATAATCTTATTTTTTTTAAAAATGCCTTAAAACATAATTTCTTCATTAGGTTTTGAAAATGCCTTAGCATAATTTCTTCATTAGGTTTTGAAAATGCCTTTGAATAATTAACAATCTTATTTTCCGAAAAAAGAGACTTTAAACACAATTTCTACTGGAATTGTGAAAATCAATGTAGATATATAGAATGTAGTCTCTGTCAGTGGTTAGTCAGTTTTTAAACTCAATTTGAATTTTCTTGTATATTTTGAGTGGCTTTGTGTTGATTTGTGCTTCCTGTCATATTTTTTAGTTTTTTTGTGTTGATTTGTGCTTCCTGTCATATTTTTTAGTTTTTTGAGTTCTTATTTTTATTAGCTGATTTTCTATTTATTGTTGCTTTGTGTAATTTGCAGTCTGTGTAAGTTTGTCTTCTTCCTGTTGCCCATACCCAGAGTCTTCTCTGAGTTTCTTTGATAATAATATACCTCTTGGTATAAGTATTTTGTTGATTCTGTAAGTGATAATTCTCTATTATTCCACAGATCTGAGATTGATCATTTGACAGCACTTTTGCGGTCTAGAACTGTGGATGCACCTGCCCGGGAAGAAGAGGAGAGGACAGAGGTGATTGCCTCAGAACCAATGTTGACTTGTGAACAAAAGGAAGAATGTCCCAGAACACCTGCTATAGAAAATGGAATGGAAAACAATCTCGCTGTTACCCCATATGTTGCTTCCAGTGTATGACAACTTGCCTTCAAACTTCCCTTTGACATATGTTTTAATTGTACTTTGTGGTGATAAATTTCAGATTTCTCTATCTATTGTGCTCCATCTCACATGTAGTGCTATGTAATGTCACTAGGTTCCTATTCAGGATGTTGCTTCGCCTGCTGAGCTTGCGAAAGCTTACATGGGGAGCAGGCCTTCGAAGGTATCCTCGGCAATGCTAGGCATGAAAAGTCCTGTGCTCACGAACGATCCAACCTTTTTAAAAGGTGAAAATTTCCCTCTTAAATCCTATACGACGTCAATTGTGCCGAGGACTACTAGACATGCTGCAGTTCATGAAAATGGTTTTGTGACCCCAAGATCTCATGGCCGATCTGCAATATACAGTATGGCCCGTACACCTTATGCCAGAGTTTATCCAACTTCAACCCTCAAGGTTCACTTTTTCCTGAATGACATTTTTTATTATGGCGTTACTTGGATCAATTGTTATATCTGGCTTGTCTGATTTTTCAGGGTGGTCGGCTTTCTATTGAGGGCAAACCTTCATCTTCAACTCAGTCTGCATTGGATCATGGCATGCAGTCGGGATCTAAACAAGGGGTATAAGTACTTGTAATTATTCGTCCTGTATTTTCTTGTATATTTTAGATGTGTTACTAGATTTCATTTTGTGTTTATCTAATTTTTTGCAGGTTGTAAAGCGTAGAAGTATAGCATTGGATAATGATCTAGGGTCTGTGGGTCCTATACGCCGCGTCCGTCATAAGTCTAATCTTCTATATTCTAAAGGTAATTCTCTATCTATTGCTACAAGTGGAGTTGGTATTGATTCTGCTCAGCAACCATCATCTTCAATTCAAAAGCCTAATGTGCTGGGTGAAGTTAAGCATAGCCATATGAAATTGTCAGAAGAAAATATGGATGGTACTGCACCTAGGACGAGCTTCCCCTCTTTACCATCAAAATCAAGCGAGATGGCTTCAAAAATACTGCAGCAACTTGATAAGATGGTTTCCCCCGCCGAAAAATCATCCGAATCAAGGCAACCAACTGTGAATGATAAATCTCCAATGAAGTTGTCACCTTCCATGTTAAAGGGACAGGCTCTTCGTAGTATGGAAACAGTAGATTCATCAAATTTGCTGGATAATATACAAGATAAAAAATTAGATAGAACGCTTGGAAAGTTGTCTACTAGTGCTCCAAAGTTAACTTCACAGAAAGACAAGGTTGAAAATGGTCCATTGAAGCTTGATGCTCCTTCTGGTGGATTAGTTCCAGTTATTACTGATGCAGATGCCCCAAGGACACAAGTCATATCTAGTGCAAAACCTGTGGGTTCTAGTATGATAACATCTGTTTCTTACCCTCCACCGAAGAAGAGGGCATTCCATATGAGTGCACATGAGGTACGAGATTCAGTATGATTACGTATTTGGCTGTTTTCTGTAGCTGTGATTTAAAGTGTTTTTAATATTTAACGTGTGACTTGATGTTAATTGTTTTACATTAGTCCAGCGGGAATAAATGGTATTACTGATCTTGTTGGTTTTTGCTTGTAGTGATTTGTTCCTTGCTTTCATTTACTGCCAATAATGATGAGTAAAGCAATTGGCAGGATATCTTTTGTTTCTTAGATCTTTATCTGGATAATTGCATTTATAGTTTAGTTGATTCCAAACAGAATAAGTTATGTTGATTTTGGATGAAAGATATGGCTCAACCTTAGGTCATGATTATTCACTGTTCTTTTGTCTTTTTCTGTTTCTCAAAAGGATTTTCTGGACCTGGATGATGATGCTTATCCTAATGGGAATGTGTCTTCTTCTCATGTTGAGAAAGAAACAAGAAGCTCCATTGCTGCTGAGAAAACTACCTCTCGTACAATAGATGGTGAAGCTCATGTTGGGACTGCTGATGGTTCTAGGGTTGGTCAGAAAGTTGACGTATCAACCTCTATAACATCATCTATCCCTGTTTCAACCTCTAATTCAGTTACATTTATGGCAGCTACAAAAGCAAGTTTTGGTTCTGACAAACCTGCTTCACCCAATGGATCGATTGCCAATCCTCCCCTGTTCAATGTTGATAGTAAAGTGGCTTCGTCAATAGCTGCTGGTGCTCCATCAGATGAGATTACCAAATCAGGTCCAATATTTGGTTTAGAAAAATTTCCACAAATGCCATGTACTTCGTCATCATTTGGCAGTGAATCTATTTTTCCGAAGTTTGGTGCTTCTTCTAACCCAATGCCTGGAAGCTCCGTCAGGTTAGTGTATGTAATTTGTTGCATGCTTTTGAAAAATCTCTTACACAACAATACTTTTACACATCTAGGTTATTTTCCTGGAGGTTTGTATCTGTTTTGTGTTTTTTTTTTCCTTTTTTTTTAACTCTTGTAATTTCTATCTGGTAACTTTTGCAAAGAGATAAGAACTTGTGGTTTGGCTGTTAGAATGACTTCAATGAAAAATATTGTAGCCAATTTACTCTAATTATTTCCCTTTTTTGCAATTGTTTTTGCTGAGGGTATGTGGGATTTGGGGAAGTTGTGGTGGTTCTTTTTTTCTGTTCCTTTTTTCAAGTTTTTTGTTTTTTGGAATCTCCTGGAGAGCTTTTTTTTGGAGTCTTCTGGTGTTTTGGTAAGCTTTGTGGTTTCTTTTGGAGTATGCTAAGCCTCTCTTGTAATTTCCCCTTCTTATCTTATAGTTTTTCTTTTTTCTATTCAAAGAAAATTTACTGCAGTGGTTTAGTTTTTCTTGAAGTAAGGTTATTGATGGCCTGGGGCACTTCTGTTGTTACTCATGACTTTTTGTTGTTGAAAAAATGCCCCTGAATGAGTAATTTCATTGGGAGTGTATGTTTCCTTTCAGTGTTAACTTTTCCCTTCCATTCCATGTTTTTCCCTACATTTTCTTTTTATATGGTTTGCACCTGCTGTCATTGTCGTTGATTTAAGGAATTCACCTTTCCGTGTTTTATTGTTATCTTGAACTTGAGTCACTGTACAATTAAAATTTAAAACTGAACAGCGATGTTCGGCATCTGTTGTTATGTTTCAGTAAAGTGTTTCAATGATTCATGTACTGAATGGTACAATTGTATTGTCTTCATCTGCAGCTCAATTACTGTTAATGGTAGAACTGAATCTATGCCAAAAGTTCTGGAGTCTGATAAAGCTGATACTATGACTAAAACAGATGGGGGATTTTCCGTAAGGTCATCAGAACCTGCTCTTTCTCCTGCAGCATCAACATCATTGTTGACATCACCTACAACTGTATTTTCTTTTGGCCATAGTTCAGCTTCAAATCAAAATAATGGGTCTATTACTTCAAGCTCCTCATTTTCTTCTCCCTTTTCTTCTCTTACATCAAATAATTTTGCCAGTCAGAATGTATTTGGTGGTTCATCCCTTGCACCAAACAGCATCATTAGTGCCACTGCAGCTTCCACTGGCTCTGGCTTGACAACCAGCACTCCCGCCATAATTTCATCAGGTAATAGCAGTTCCTTCCCCACAGTGGTGGCATCTTCATCTTCAACAACTTCCATATTCAAATTTGGTTCCAGTCCTGCCCAATCAACAGGTTTACCTGTATCTTCTGGCTCAGAACCACTGGAAGCCAAGAGCAGTGAGGATGCAGGAGTTGGTAATCTAAGCAATGCTGCCTTTGGTAGTTCATCTGCTGCTGTTGGAAGCTCAGGGAGTGGCTTTTTTGGGTTCAGCTCCTCATCAATGAAAACTCTAAATAGCCAGTCTCAGGGTGCTGTCTTTGGTGCTACTGCTAGCAGTGGTTCTGTGCTTGGTTCCCAGGTATCTCCTGCTACTAGTGGTTTTGCAGCTTCTACTCAGACCCAGTCAGTTTCATTTGGTTTATCTGCATCATCCCCATCCTTTGGGTTGACTGGGAGTACAGCCTTTTCTTCGGGGAGTTCTGTGTTTGCTTCTTCCAGTTCTTCCACAAATACATCTTTTTCTTCTGGGAGTTCATTGTTTGCTTCCTCAAGTCCTGCCTCAAATATTTTCAATTCTGGTTCAACTTCTGGACTTGGTACCTCTGCTTTTACTTCAGCAGTCAGCTCTGTTAGCTCCAATGGTGGTATGAATTCTACTTCATTTAGTTGGCAGCCCAGCAAGTCTCCATTTGGTTCCTCATTTGGTTCATCATCTGGGTTTTCCTTTGGAGCATCCTCTGCTTCTGTTGTTTCTACCACTTCACCCTTTGGATCATCCACTGCTTCTGTTGGATCTACTAGTTCGTCCACTATGTTTTCATCGACCACCAGAGCATCTAGTTCTCCATTCTCATTCACTTCAGCAGCAGCCACTACCTCTACACAGCCTGCTCAGCCTGCTTTTGGAAGTCCCAGTCCAGCCTTCTCATTTGGTTCAGCTCCTGTTAATAATGATCAGATGAGTATGGAAGACAGTATGGCTGAGGACACAATTCAAGCATCTCCACCAGTGACTCCTATATTTGGTCAGCAACCTGCTCCCGTTCAATCGAATTTTGGTCAGCAACCAGCTCCAGTTCAATCGAATTTTGGACAGCAACCCACCCCAGTTCAATCAAATTTTGTATTTGGAGCAGCAACCCCATCAGGAGGCAGTCCTTTCCAGTTTGGTGGTCAACAGACCTCACAGAACCCTTCTCCATTTCAGGCTTCTGGCAGTGTAGAATTTACTGCTGGAGGAGGGAGTTTCTCATTGGGCACAGGTGGTGGTGACAAGTCTGGTCGAAGAATGATTAAAGTTAAACACAACAAGCCGCGGAAGAAGTAAGACTATTTTCTCTTTTGGAAAATGGTTGATTTCACTGCTGAGAACTCTGCGTCACAAATCAATAAGCTCTAAGGAGTGATTACGGGATATTGATGTTTAATTAACAATCTGGACAAAGTGCATTGAAAGCAAATCAACATTTGAAAGCTTGCCAGGCTTCTTTCTTCTTCCTTATTCTTATAGAATGTAAAAGGTTTTTTAAGTTTTCCCAATTTTGTAACAGTATGATATGATGGGATGTTATGTGTACTAGTAATGATTTTAGGTCAGAGTTAATGGTTTGGTCTGTTATGATGTCCACAAAGATCTCTGTATTCTCCTTATTTGTATCATAATCAGAATTAGGTATGAATTTATGGTTTGGCTGGTTGTAACTTTGCAGTTCCAAGTGAGCAACCTGTCAAATGATTATAATTGGCTGGCTGTCTTCTCAGTATTGCCATTTATTTATTTTAACATAAACTTTGTTTTGAGAGGACAAAATGTTTATACCATCTTCATTTGACAAGGTCCACTGTTTTCATGAATACTTTGAATTTGGTCTACTGTTGAGTTTTCTTATACGCTAATTCTATAATGCTCATTGCCAATCATTCATTTGGTTCTGGCTGTAGCAACTATTTCTTTGAAAGCTAAATTCTTTTATTGTAGTAGACAATTTAGTGTCAATTTTGAAATTCTAATATGTAAGTTAGGGCATCGACTATTATAAATGGTTCTTTTGTGTTATTTCGACTAGATGAAACCAACAAATTCTCGAGTACAGAGATGCGATTACTAAATGTTGCAAATGGCCACGCATTTGATATCAGCCATCTTTCTCACTTGAATATTTTGAAACGACGTGTTTTATTCTTTGTACAAACCACGTGTCTCCATTCATCATTGTCTTGGTCTCTTTTTCTCATTAAAAAATAAAGAATTCAACAACATTATCAAAACTAATTGAGAGGGATAATATAGTTGAATATTACCGCACATCTATAACATTGGTGATGTGACTGAATATAATGTAACCAAAAAAAAGGGGGAATGCTGATTTTGAAAAATGCAAGTCTAAATTACTTTAATTTTAAAATTAAAAATTTGACTTTTTTAATCTTTAAAATTATAAATTACAAGTTAAATTGGTTCATCAATTTATTATCAATACTACATTATTATGTTTTCACTAATTTTTTTACATTAAATGAAAATGTGATGACAAAGATTGTCTAACAATACTAAAGACTAAAAATATGATTGTAATGATACCATAAAAGTTAAAAATATAACTACAAATTTTAATTACTATTATAATTTTATTTACTACCCAAACTACTCTGTCGATCTCATTTGCAGTTTGAAATGCAACTACAACTCATGCAGTTTCAATTGTTATTGTCCCTTTTAATGTGATAAATCAATGAAAATGTGACAATACAGTAATGATAATGAACCGAGAGACTAATTTTAACCTACAACTTACAATTTCAAGAATTAAAAAACAAAATTAAATTACAATGAGCAAAGTGACTGAAGCTTACCTATTCAGTGATTAAAATGAGCATCGACCCACTAAAAAATTAAGAAAAAGAGGTAAATGAATGTCCAAGTTGGTTTTCTATGTCAAATGAAAACCAAAGAGTGCACGGAAGAAGAGAATTTACAGCCAACAACTTAATCACAAGCATATATGACTACAAAGGAAGTTGGCAATGGTGATATGCAGCATTTTTATTGTAAACACGACCAGGGGACAATGGCACCCTAGCCTCACTTCCTTGACTTCTTCCACTTGATAAAGACAGGGCTTATACTCAGTAGCACCATGACACCTATTATTTGCTTCTCCTGCAGTGAATTTTGGAGGACTTGTATAGCCATGAGCATCTGGCACCTTCTGTTACTTTCGCCATATTGATTCAGTCTTGAGCGTAATTCCTTTTGCAGAGACTCTTCTCTTGGAGTTTCCTGTAGTGATCTAAGTGCAGATAGCTTCTCTTGGTACTCTCTGTTTATATCTAGTAGTCTGTGGCATGACAATATGTATTAAGTTTGACATAATCAGATAATATCAACAAGCATAAGAATCACAATAAAGTGTGATTTGGAGTAGTTATATTTATATCTGGTTTAATTGCAGCTCATTTCATCAACTAATTGTATAAACATGACAATACTTTCACCAAAGCTTTAAATATTATAAATCTTATCTTTGTTTTTATTGGGGGGATTTTAAATCCCGTGTATACAAACTACATCACCATTGCTACAGATCGGACATAGAAAATCATACCATGGGTGTGGAATGAAAAATTATAACTGTTACGGTGTGTTTGGTATGGGGAAAAAGTGGGGGAGAAGTTTTCATGGATGAGGTTTGTGTAATTTTACACACACAGTGAAATAATAGTTTGAGGCTATTTGGTCTTCACAACGGAGGGAGAGAGACAGATCATTTTCAGTTCAGAGAGAAAATGACATAATGATCCTGACTGGAAAACAAACAAGAATTAACAGCACATACAAAATATTCATAAAAATTTCTCTTTCCATTAACAAACCGAGAAATTAGAGAGTGAAAAATACAAAATATTATGTAGAACTAGATGGTGAAGAATATCACGTTATTATTCAAACCAGTTCTAGTGCAAAATTTCTAGCAGCATATGGCCAGTGCTTCCCTAGCTAATATAAGTAGTCATTGAAAGGCATTTTTGAACCATGGATGCTACTCAATTGCTAGTGCACACTGCACAGTAATGTCCATGCACAAAGTTAGCACGTCCACTCAATCAATCCACACAGATTATGATATCTTGGATTTCTCATAAAAATTAGTCTATTGATATACCACATAAAGGAAGTCATGAAAACGTCCAATTTCTGCATATTTTAAACGAGTTTTAAACGGAAAATCATTTGCTGGGAAAAATCAATACTGCCTTTGCTTCATCCATAGTGTGCCTGGTTAATTCATCACCACAACATAAGCTGATAACCCTCATTAATTATTCCAGCACTGCCTTTTAGTTTTTGCAAGCTGTCCATGACCTTATTTGTTCATAGCCCATTCCTTAATCCTTCATAGTTTATTACATCCAAAGTCTATCATTACTCAGCCACACATTAACGGATATTTCAAGAATCCACCAGTTAAGTTAAACACAGCAAACCTAGATTTCCATAGTATTAAATTAAAATTTCATGGCATGCTTTAGCTAATGTCAGAGACTATACTTGCCTTTGTTATATGGAGAAAATGGCAAACCATATATACATTTGATCCATATCTATCCCTCTGCAAATGCGCCTCTACACTTGAAGTGTCAGTAGAAAATAAATTTGGCTGTCCTGTAAGATAATTTCTTACAGAATTGTTCTGCATTCTCGGTCCAGATGTGCTGTATTTGAGATCAACTTGTGGACTGACTAGATAATCAACCTGAGGTGCTTGTCGTTCTATTCCCTTTTCTCTACTAAGCATTCTTGTTCAAGTCCAGAAACATAATAGACTGAAAATACAGTGGCCAAATGTAAGAAATATCAAAAGAGATGCTGCATTTTTAAAAGACATCAGTCAGCGCTGTTGGAAAAGACATGATTGGCTCCAAAACTGTGAATTACATTGCAAACATGATTCACTGTTCCAGTGTTTCAACTCTTTGTACATAATGTAAGACATAAACAAATGTAAATACAAATATTTATTATCTGAAAAATGCACAACTTTAAACCATGAAAAATAATGAAATTGCAAGCAAAATATCTCAACCTTGGGCTCAGCTTGTTTTAAATTTTGAGTAAAGATGCCTCAAATCAGCATCTAAATGAGCCATCCTGAATCAATTCCTTTCCTAGAGGTACAAAAGTGATTACAAATGGGAAAAAATCTTAATGCTAGTAGTGTTAATCCAATGATGGGATCAATGATAAGAACATGAATATAAAAGATTAGTAGATTGCCAGGACTGAACATACTACATACCATATAAAAAAGTGAGAACCAAAACTTTAGATTTTCTGATAGTAAATGAAAACCAAGTTCTCCTACTAAAAGAATCGACATCTATAAGTAAGCCATTAATATCTCTGTCCTCTTTAATGGTTTTTATCTTTAGCCTTTCTTAACCTTTCTCTACCTATTCAGTTACTCTCCATCAGGGTAGTCAATCCCATGAGATCCCATCCTACACCCTTTCCGGGATGGGAAAGCTGTTGCGTCCCGGTATTTTGTCTCGGGTGGGATGGTGAGGCTTGGCGAAATATCTGTTTTGCCCTCAGTTTTCTTTTCCATTTTTTGATTTAGTTTAGGGGCATGTGAGTCCTTTTCATCATGTATTATTATATTAGGGTTTTTGACCTTTCAATTTTTCACACACAGTCATTTATTTTTTACTTCACTGCCTCTGCCTCTTTATTGACCGACTCTTAAGAATCATTTTGATTCCCGCGATGATCTGGATTATTTTATGACTGCTGATTAGTAATGATGAATGAATATGAGACAATGGTTTTAATTCTGGATTTCTTTTTTAACACTTATATGTATTTTGTATGCATTCATTACATTTGAAATAATTTCGTGTACATTGCTATGCCGACCATCCCATCCAGCTATCCCATGGGATCCCCTTTTTTGGGTTGGCTGGAATGGGCCGAGATCTAAGATTGACTACCTTGGTCTCCATTTGATCTACTCTTTTTATTAGAACTTGGTCTTCTTCTCACATTACCAAACCACCTAAGGCAGGACTTTTTCCAAGAGGTGTTACCCCAACTCTATTCTCATGCATTCATTTCTAATATGATTGTGTCTAGTGTTCCAATGCAATGTCCTCATCTCCGCATTAAGCTTATTCTCTTGTCAGCTTCTTACCCACAGCCCGTTAACCGGAACCCGAAATGGGCCATTACAACATGATGTTCGGCCCATTAAGTGCCCAAGGACCGCTGAAGAAACGTGGCGTGAAGAAGCACATTAACCACGTGGTAATAACTGAGGAATGCTCCATAACGGCTATCCCGTGAATCTCGAGATACACCCAACGTGTATAGCGCAATATACAAAATCCGTCTCCTATACCAATAACAAACCCTAGCGTGCAACCCACGTCTTGCCCAAGTATAAAAGGATACACCACTCACAAAACAAAGATAATTCTCATTTATTATATTCTACCTTACCTAAAATCCTTCTGACTTAGGTGTTGGAGTGCCTTTGCAGGTACCACCCTTGACACTGATTCCGTCAGCCCCAAAATCAATCTAAAGACAGAGCCATGCTATTGGATATACGCCAAGATTTTGCTACCCCATCAAGTAATATCATTCTAACTCACCGGCCACCGCGTTACAAACCGCCCAACACTCAATTCCATACAATATAGCAGGTCTGAAACCTACGCGCTAAAATTTTCACTCTTTGTGTGATACTTTCCTATCACAGCTAAAAATTGAGCTATTTCAAAAATTGGGGCATCCTAAATGCACCAATCAACAGTTAGACAACACTGATTTGTCTCTTTCAACAGTTATCCAATCATTGTTTTTATGCTTTCTTATCAAGAAGTTTCTCACTAACCAAACAGAGGTGACAAAGAAGTGACTCAATCAGAATGGATCAACGGCAAATAGCAGAATACCAATCAGATTTTAGCCAAAAAAAAAAAAAGGAAATAGAAAATAGGACAAGAAAATGATACCATAAATTCAAGACAAAAAAAGAGAGGATAAAATGTTAATAACTTGAAGAAAATGAAGCTTGCCTGGGTCTTAGTGTTTCTCTAATGTTGGAACTGAGGGTAGAATGGAACACAGAGAGCACGAAGGGAAGCGTTTAAGGGAAGAAAAAAGGTGAGGAAACAAACAGCAAAAGTGTGACGAAAACTGAAACCAGATAGAGACTGAAGCTTAGGTTATAAGATTAAACTGAAAAATAAAATGAAGTTAATTGAATATGTGACTTTTTAATTTTTATGTTTTCCGAAAATTAAAAGTGTAAATTTTT
>QANU01058774.1:267808-313408 GCA_003254905.1 Nissolia schottii | reverse complement strand
ATATATATATATCACATAAAAGTTAGTATAACTTGTGAATGAGTGAGTGCACCTTAAATAAAGTTAATGCAACTCACTTTTATTATGAGTGTATCTTAAAAAATATTTGTGTAAGTGCATCTTAAATAAAATTTTCATCTATACAAGAATTGATTTCAATTGATTTAGTTGAGTTCAAATTTAAGGATTTTTTTTAACCAAATTCAAATCAAACTTATTAAAATTGGGTTGGTTTGGTTCAAGCGACTGGAGCAATAAATTATTATTATTATTATTTTGTAAACCAACAAATTAAAATGTAAAATAAAAACAAAATAAAATAAAAATCCAAAAAAGTAAATTCATTTAAATCTTGTATGCTTAGTGCATGCATTTTTAGAATCAATGGATTCAAAACTATGAAACATTGTGTGTTCAGGTAAAATAGAGGACAGCACTAATGAGAGGATTACTTTTCAAAGGGAGTGCGAGAGTTGCTTCTATTTATCATCTTCATCATATTCCGTACGTAGAAGCAAACAATCCAACAACATTTCCTTTGAATTCTTCCTCCTCCTCGTTGTGTTTTTCTCTACCATTGACAGCAGCAAAAGGGGGCAACAAGTGATGTGTGATGGATCCATATTAAAACACACGTTGCAGCTATGATGAATGACTAAGTGAGTGGGTTCATCGATAATTTCATAGGATAATAATTGTGTCCAGATGAACAAAATGTGACAAATAACAAATAATTGGTATCAAAATTTATAGATTACAAATAGATTTCCTGAACTCCATTCCGTTTCATACTAAACCACTAATCCAAACAATATCTCAATCTCTTCTTGTTGAACATGTGACTATAGTGCCACACTACCAAAAAGCAATGCTTTTTATTCATGTGAGATAACATCGCTACGTTTTGCATAATGGCAAAAGATAAAGGTTAGGCACCGATAGTTCAACACTACATTCGGTTCTAATGAAAGAATCTGCCTCCTTAGAATAGGAATGGTCTAAAGTTCATGAGTGATGATGGTAAAGACAAGTTTTCCACATCATCACTTTTGTCCTCGGATGGTTTGAAAGATCAAGAGTACATTAACATATGGTTAGGATATTCCCTAAATATTCAATGAATCAAAGAAATGTATGATGCCATGAAATGGTTGATAATACCAGTAGTGTCCTTTTTCATTGATAAGTCGGTGATGGGGTGTTTTAATTTTTGTTAGGTAGGTCCAAGCCACACAAAAAGCTTGCTCAACTATTGGTTTCAATGTTTTATTCTTGGCCCTCTCTTTTTCTAAAGGTGATGTTAATATGTATATATAACTTTTACTGTAGTTCCCATATTTCATTATAATGCTAACTTGTGGGGTTGCCTTTTCTGCTTTGAGTTTGGAAGAGAATTTTGAACACTTGAGATGAAATTAAGTGCTGCAAATGTAGATGCATTCAATGTTGGTTCTGCTATTTGTTGCAGAACAGATGAATGCAATTTGTTGTGGATTGGAGGCTTTCGCCCTTCTGAGATTTTGAAGGTGATGCTTTTTTTTTTTTTCATAAAGTGATTAATGAGATATTTATATTTATGTGTCCAAATATCTTGTTAATTTTCTTTCTTTTATTTAGGACTTTCACATTCACGTGCAAATGGTTCTATTCGTTACTGTAAAATCATTGGATAAAAATAATTTCACTTCACTGACCTATATCCTTTCCATTTTTAGGATGAAATTGATTAGTTACACTTGGCAATCAAATATATACATATTATGTCTTAAGGGCAATCATTACAATTTATCATATAGAATCCATAATTGGACATTAATTAAGAGATTAACCACAATTGTGTTCCATAATCTGTGCTTTGGATGCAGGTTATTTTACCTCAACTTCAAAATTTGTGTTCCCAGCATCAACTGTCTGATATACTGAAGTTTAGAAAATCATGTGAACAAGCAGAACATGCTCTTTCACAAGGCATGGTGAAGCTCCAGCAAATCCATGCTAAAGCAACAGCAGCAGCAGGTGGTGACAAAGGATTTCAAGTGATGCATGTCTCTCAACTATTGAGCTTTATAAAGCAGGTAATGCATGCATTCTTGAATCATTTTGTTGATAATTTGTTGATCTGCTTTTCACAAGTAGTTGTAAGAAGCTACTTTTATAAGTTAATAAAGTTTATGAACTACTTTTATAGTTAATAAAGTTTATGAACATGTTGCATTTCTTTTGAGCTTAATTTTGATGCAATGATAATATAAAGATCTTTACACAGTTATTAAATCAATTTATATGACTTTTCAAGTAGTGAATATGATAGTCAACCATATAGGCTGATGTGCTAATATATAATTAGATGATAATGTAAAACTCTTTTACAATGTAAGTATATTCTAAAGCTAGTTTTGGAGATACTTTGACCTTCTGGTATTTGATCATTAATCCTATTTCTTGTAACAACAGGCTAATCATCTTCGCCAAGAATTCTTGCGTCAATTCGCTCGTCTCCTTACAATTTCTTAGCAAGCTCAAATCTTACTCTCCTTGGGAGCTGAGCGTTAGAAAAGTGAATGATATCTCTCCTTCCACTTATATCGGTCCATTCATTTAGATACGTTAATTTAAAAATGTATTAATTTAATCAAAAGTGACTTATATAAGTGAACAGAGGAATTATATAAGTTATCGATCAATAAACACTCAACCCAATTTAGAATTAATCTTTGCATAGGTTAATGACTTTATATATATTTGTAATTTATACCATATTCAAGGCTTGCTGTCATTTTCTTCTTTTGAAATTATCTATCAAGCTAGCGTACTGTATAATAAACTATGTATTCTACACTTTTGCCTCAGCTGTAATATACTTGTTTTCTGCATTTGTTTTTTGACCATAGTTGTAAGAAATGTGCAAGTCCTTTACCCTCCATCAAAAGGTGAACAAAATTGACAGGGTGAAACTTGTTTTTATGTTTTAATGTATCCAAGCAGAGAGGACGAAAAGATTGCACATAATGGTAACAAAGAGAGACAAAGCGATTAAATATTTATATATACACCCACTACTAATTTTTTTTTTTTTATCAATTTTTGAATTAAATTTATTGAATGTTATCATCATTTTATAATGTAATATGATATAGTGATTTGTCATAAGATCTAATGTGATAAATTAATATTTTTCAATACATTATTTGTGAACATGTGTATCATAAGCTCAAATGATTCACAAATCTTTAAACCTTCTACAAGTTGACTCTTTCAATGATTTGATTAATGAAAAATTTGTATGATCATATGGAGCATATCATAATGACAAAATTTGATTAATTTAATTCTAAAAATAGGCAAAAATAGAAAAATTTGGTAGAATAGAGTATTCAACTCATGAATCACGTGAGAAACAAATGGGACGTTTGGTATGAGTAATCTATCTAGTTTTATAGGTAATTTGATTTTTAAATTACTTGCTACTTTTAAATTATCTGTTAATTCTCATTGACTTGTTTAATGTGACCGAATTGCTGGTAACATGAATTACTTAGGTAATCCACATTGACAAATGGTAATATGGATTACCTAAGAGATGTCTATTTTGATTACGGTAATTCTAAATAATAATAATAGTAATAATAAAAAATTAATAATAATGATAATAACAAAAATAATAATAACAATAATGATAAATAATAATAATAGTAAGTAATGTATATTATCTTTTAATTTTTTTATACCAAATAAGGTAATATAAATTCTTACATTACTTGCATACCAAATATAACAATATAACATTACTATCAATTTAAAATGTGATAATCTTTTTAAAAAATAATCTAAATTACTTAATAATCTTGTAAGCAAGATACAAACGCCCCCTAAATAATGAGTTGTAACAATGGAATATAACAATTGCAACGGACATTACAGCAAGTGTTTTATGTGTCTCTTAGCTTTTGGGGTCTTACACAGCAAGCAAGAGTGATACATAAAATAGAAAAGAAAGCGATGTAATATTTAAATTTATTTTATGTGATATTAAGTTGACTCATATTTTATTTATTATTAGATGAGATTTTAATGGATCTTACACTCTATTAACTCTCATCCAATAATAAAAAAAAATATGACATAGTATCTCATATAAAATAAGCAAAAATAACATTTTAAAAGAAAAAGAAAAAGAGGTACTGCGGTACTAGTTCTACTTTGGAACTTTAGTGAACTTTGTTTGTGGAGCCTTCAGGCCTGGCCGGCGCACACTACACTCCAATTTCCAACTGTAAACATGAACAAGTCCACCGCTTTCATTATTTCTAGCTAGACAGTTTGTGATTTTAGTCTCCCAAATTTGTACATGAATATTTTAATTACTTAAGTGTTAGATTGACACGTTGTCTTCACTACCTGTTTAAATCTTTCCTTTTTGTATGACGTGTTAATCAATATCATATTTAACACTTTCGTAGTAACAATTTACAATTATTTAAACTGCAATTATTACCCAATATTAGTCTAAGTGTTCAAATAAGTTGGACATAGTGTGAATACACACATTTATTAGCAAAATGTTCCTTAAATATATGAAATGATGTAAATATTTTGTTACTTTTCTTACAATGAATTATAAAATTTATTTTATAAAAAGTAGATTTCATAATATGTAAAAGATCTGATAAAATGTTTACACTCTTTTATATGATTAAATATCAAAATTGCATTTATTATATATATATATGTATATATATAAATGAGTTAACATGATATTCTACCCATTGCATAATATATCTATTAAGAAAAGAACAATATTTTCCTCCTATGTCCACCTTGGATTTTCAGAATCTAATTCGCACTGTTTGTCTGCCAAAAAAAAAATCTTTCATATCATATTTCCAAATTCCAAAAACCCCATCATTGTTTGTACCTCCAAATGTTTCACCCTTTAAAAGGCTTTGCAACTGTCTTTCAAAACACTGCAACTCTCTCTTATCCTGCTTAAGAAGAACCCCGTCAACTTTACTTAATCACTATCTCCCATTCGCTAAATAGACATCTTAATGGTGGTGAAGATGATGAGATGGCCTCCATGGCCACCTCTATCTTCCATGAAATTTGAGGCAGTTTTCACTGTTCACAGGCTTGAAGGGTCAGGTTTGGTGAAGCACCATGAAGTGTCTTTGGTGGTTGAAATCAAGTGGAAGGGTCAGAGAGGTGTGTCCTTGAGGTCAATCAGGGACTCCATGAAGAGGAATTTCACCAGAGTTGTGGGTCTTAGCAGCAGTGAAGGTGTGGTTGAATGGAACCAAGAGTTTAGGAATGTGTGCACCCTCAATGGCTACAAGGAGAATGTGTTTTATCCTTGGGAGGTTATGTTCACTGTCTCCAATGTGAGTCTCTATAAATTCATTATCACATTTATTCTATTTCACTATAGTTTAATTCTAGTTTAGTTTGATGAGTTTGATTTCTATGCATGGAAGATCATTCAATCAAATTATTTCATATGCATGATTTTTAAAGTAGTGAATGTAAAACAATTGATTAGATAATGAACATCCGTGTGCGTAGAAATTAAACTCTGCATTTGATTAAACAAAATAGTGAACAAGTATTATTACGTGTGTGTGTTCATGTACGTGAATGTTTGACTAGAATTTCACATCATTTCAGCTAAGTATTATTCGTGCTCGAATTTTATTTTGAGAGTGAATAACTGAGGTTCAGTTTCTTTTCTTGCTCTTACAATAGGTTGATTGTAATCGTTACTCATTTTTTTTGTACTGAATTAGGTATCTAAGAAAGGGCCTAGAACCAAGGCCTCTGTAGCTGGATTTACATCAATAAACTTAGCAAAATACATGCCTGCAGCTGTGGATAGAGAGACTGAAATTGTAGTTCCTCTGAATGTCCCTAGCACCAATGATACTAGTCTCTCACTTTATGTATGTTCCATTTTGTTCATTCCCTTTCATTTCATTTCCTTTGAAATATGATAATAATAATGATGATTCAAAAACAGAAATTATCTATGTGAAATTGTTCATTTTTCCTTGTTTTTCACACTTCATCAAACTTCATTCGTGTTAACAGTTATCTCTCAGATTATTGAAACTCGAGGCCCTTCAAGAATATTTGGATGCTGTGCAAAGATCAACAGCGTGTGTTCCATCGTCACCCTCCTCTTTAGAACTTCTCTCAATGAATAGACATGAATTCCCTAGACTTAAAGCAGGTCTGAGAAGAGTGAAGATCTTTACCGAGTATGTATCGGCCGGAAGAGCGAAGAAGGAGAGCTCGAAAGACGAAGGCAGTGATGGCAGGAGCTCCAACAGGAGCGAAGATTCCAAATACTGGTATACATCTGATACTGATTCACTAGATAATGATGCTGCAATTGAATCAGAGGAGAATAGGGAGCGTTCTTATTGGAGACATTGGTTGAGTTATGAGGCATTGGACCCTTTAAATTTTGAAGGAAGATCATCTAAAACAGGTTCTTTTTTCAATGGTGAAGATGAGTGTTGGATTTACTATAGCAGCCAAAAATCTGATTTTGGGGGTGAACATGTTGAGAATTATAGTACACATGATCAGACTGATCATCACGGTTCGAAAAGCCGAATTCTTTCTTGGAGGAAGAGGAAACTGAAGTTTAGATCTCCAAAGGTGAAAGGGGAGTTACTTCTGAAAAAGCATTATGGAGAAGAGGGTGGAGATGATATTGATTATGATAGAAGGCGACTTAGCTCTTCTTCTGATGAATACACTTGTGAAAAGGTATGTGTCATACATTTTTGTTTCGAAACTATTTTTTCCATGAGAAATGCTACTTGGCCAGAAGAAATTTACCAGAATCATTGACAGAAATCGTGATTGTTGAATGAAAAGAAGTCATAATAAGGTCCAATTGTTCATGCAAGAGGCAATAACTTATTATATCATTTTGGCAAAAAGTTATGGCTCTCCGGCATTTTTACATTTCCATGTTTACTTTTAGCCTTTTATTAGTGAGTTAGAGCAATCTTTGAAGATTATTTTAAGCAAGTGGTCATGTTTCCTGCAGTGGCATAAAATAGAAGAAACTAACCCTACAAGGCAATCATTTGCCTCCGAATTCGACGATGATAACAGTTTCGCTGTAGGCAGTTGGGAGTGCAAGGAAGTCACTAGCCGAGACGGACGAATGGAGCTTCAAACCCAAGTCTTTTTTGCTTCATTTGATCAAAGGAGTGAGCGCGCCGCTGGGGAGGGCGCATGTGCAGTCCTGGCTGCTGTGATTGCTGATTGGCTAAAACTAAACCAAATTGAGATTCCCATCAAGTGTGAATTCGATAGCATGATTAGAGATGGATCGTCAGAATGGCGAACCCTATGCCAGAACAAGGACTACATAAATAGGTTTCCTGATAAACACTATGATCTTGACACGGTCCTAAAAGCCAAAATCCGTTCAATATCCATAATCCCGGACAAGTCCTTCGTTGGATTCTTCATTCCAGATGAACTTGAGAGCGGAGGCTTTGAATTCCTTCAAGGTGCGATGTCCTTTGATAGCATATGGGAAGAAATAAGCAATTCTGCATCAGAACTTCACATGGGGAATGTTGAGCCTTTGGTGTACATAGTGGGTTGGAATGACCATTTTTTTGTCCTAAAGGTAGAGCAAGATGCTTACTACATCATTGATACATTAGGGGAGAGACTATATGAGGGTTGCAACGAGGCCTACGTATTGAAATTTGATGCTTCCACAAAAATTGTGAAAAAGCCTAATAATCAAAATCAAGTGCATGTGAGAAGTGTCACATTGTATGAGTCAAATGAAAATGTGCTTGATGAGGGAGAGGAGGTTGTATGCAGGGGCAAGGAGTGTTGCAAAGAGTACATCAAGAGCTTCTTGGCTGCCATCCCTGTAAGAGAATTGCAGGCTGAGGGCAAGAGAGGCTTGAAAGCATCAAGGCCTCTTCACCATAGGTTACAACTTGATTTCTACTACACACAACTCAAGCAACCCATGTCTCAATGTTCAACGCAACAAGAAGCAGCAGCAGCAGCAGCAACAACAACAACTTCAACAGTGAGAATGCAAAGTGATAGAAACTTAGGTAAATATTTATGAGAATAAATTTTTATATCTTAAAATAAACTTAGGTATTAAACACAAACTCAACTCAAATTGGCTTTCAGGAAACGTGCCATTCCATCCTTGAAGCCAAACACTGACGTGGCACACTGCAAACGGTTAAAAATTTTTAGTGCAATTTATTTAAATAAATAATAATAATAATAATTATTAATTATTTATTTAATTTTAATATCTGTAAATATCCTTAATCACAGCCTTACATTTTCCTCCTTACTTTTATTAGATTTTTGCAACAGCTTTTGTCTTGTATTACTTACCGAGGTTCTCGAATTGTGAATTCTGATTCACCACTGAAGCGTTCCTCATTCTGTTTTTAGTTTTCCTCTGTTTCATTCTGCGATTAAAGTTAGAAAGAATTCGTAGACCAATATGAAATCGGAGGACATAATCGACTACGCCGGCGCGGCAATCTGTTTGACCTTTGCATTGTCCCTGGCGTTATTTCTCGGCAGCATCGCCGCTTATTTCTTGGCTCGCAAGTTTCGAGATCGACGCGATCGTTCCCTCCATGGGCCACGACTTCTTGAGAGTTGGCAACAACCTTGTGTAACCGACTTTATACTCAGAAAGGTCATCAATAATTACACCTCTGAGCCCCAAGGACCATCAATGTCATGTCCTCTGTGTCGTGAAGATTTTGGGGACATTAATAAACCAGATCTCTGGGTGACAGTTATGCCAATTTGCTTCCATTTATGCCACGTGGAATGTGTTGGTCAGAAATTTGCGTCCAAAAACAATACTTGTCCTAGTTGTTTTCGTAGCGTGGACATGAACAAGGGTTTGATGAAGGTCATGATTAACAGGAAACAGTACACAAGGTAGAAGGAATGTTATGGCTCGAGCAAGGTTTCTTTTTTGTATGTAATAGATGAGTTGTCTTGAGATGATTTTTTCTTTTAAATTTTAAATTAACATTTCACAAAGTGTGATAAGGTAGGGGTTCTGCATTTTGTATACACCTTCTGCCCAAAAAGATTAATTGTGGCATCACTAAGTAGGAAGTATTAGTTATCAGAAGAGTAATGTTATTTGTACATTTATTTTTAAAGAATGCTCGACAACGTTCAATAAACTCACGTGAAATCTCATTAAAAACCTCTTCACAAGATTCAAACTCCTTATTTTTTAAGGAAAGAAAAAAAGTACTCCACATAAAACCAATTAAAGGACCTAAAAGAAGGTTTAGTTGAAAATAAATAGAATATAAAAAAGAACACATGGTCTCAAAGCCCAAATATAGCATCAACATATCGCCCATTTGCATAGTGAAGACACTCTTAAGAGATTCAATAGCTTCTAAGACAAACGCATCTAAAAGAATAAATAATCAAAGAACATCTAGTGTCAGGACTACTATATGTCGGTAAGATTATGGATTAACTTTCAATTGTCCCCAAATTTGTAACATATTGCTTGTGTGCTTGACATTTTTTTCTCCACTCATATAGCTAGAATACTGTCAATAGATCAATAAAATGATAGTGACTATCATCTCACCAATCAATGGTCTTAAGTTTGAGCATTGAGAACAAAAAAAAAAAATTCTCATTAGGAAATCTCTACCCTCTACAAGGGACTACAATAAGGTTATATGGAGTTAGTTGAATTTTTGGTAATAGAACTTGGATGACGGTGGTTCAATCAAGAGCAAAAAAACTATCCCAACAATTTGATCTCATGCTTTTGTCAAATCAAATGTTATAACTATACCCCCTTTAATCATTGGTTGAAAATAGGTCTTAATTTGTCTCTTAATAATATATTTATTTGGGGCTTAAACATAGTTTTGGTTCCTGTAAATATAAGTCATTTTGCTTTTAGTCAATTATCTAAATATTTTTCTTTGGTTTCAACTCAAATTTTTTCCTTTATTTTGTTTTTGTTCCTTACCATTCTAAATTTTGATCACTATGATTTTTTTTAGAATATGCATGTATTCTTTAAAAATTTTATTTATGGTCCCTAATGAATATTTGAAGAGTCTAATTTTGGCCTTACAAATATCATCCCTGTAAATGTGACGGATCTAAAAAGAAAGGACGAAAATCAATTGTTTTAAAGGGAAGTCGGTTGAGAAGAATGCAAAAGGGTAACAGATTGGCTAATTATGGCCTTCTAAAAATAGCGTTTGTTTCACTAAATAGTAAGGGCACTCCATTAATTGTGCAGCTATTTTGTAAATCAGGTTTGAAGGATTTGGCACTCTCAGCGAAGCTATTTGCATTTGGCATCTTAATTTATTCAGCAATATGGGGCTACCAGATACAATACGTCTGTACTCTTATACGGCCACCATCGTAATGTTTGCAGCAACATGGGCAGTCGTCTTGGGTGTCTCGATTTCAAAGTGGCTTGATTTCTTGTATCAGCGCTATTGCCGTCATTACGATTCAAAAGCCAGGGACATGGAGGCCGAACGCCGGAGACGCCTCATCAAACAACGGGAGCACCTTCTTGATCTCGAACGTTTGAAAAACACTTACGATCCGATTCATCTCGTCTTCGCCAAGATTGCGCCGGAGGACGGAGGAGGAGGAGGAGCTGGAATCAAGTGCGCGATTTGCTCGACAGAGTTCGGCAATGATGAGAGATCCAGCGGGCAGTGCGTGACGGTTATGCCGTGTTGTCACCGCGTATGCCACACGGAATGCGCCTCTGAGCTCTTCGTGTCACAAATAAATACTTGTCCGGTGTGTCCCCGTAGGGTGGATTTGAAGGATTTGAAAGAGATTATGATTACCGTTAAGCCCCTTGGCTCCAAGGACAAGACTATATGACAAAACCAATATTTACATAAACTTGTCCACCCAAGACTAGTTTTTGAGGGAGATGTCAACATTTAATCCTTCATTTTATGTCAAAATTAGTAGTATGTATTTTTTAACTATTAGTAGCGTCACTAACAGGCATAATTTTGAAACAGCCTGGTTTGGTTAGCATGCTCTCTTACCATCTTCACATTTTCTCAACTCATACTTCTATCAGAGAGTTAATTTTTATTGTTCACATTTAAATAACTACAATAAAATGACACCAATAATTAATAATTTAAATATTTTATATATAAAATATATATAATCATTGAAATATTATAACATAACAAACACATATGATATGGTGACAAGTATTTATANTGGATCAAGGGGGTCTTTAGGGAGTGTGGCCAAAACAACTTGGCACCTTAGTGGCTTATTTTGCCTTTTGGCCCTTGCTTACTTTGGGTTGTACACATGCTCAATGCACATTTTAATTTTAATTAATTAACTTTTTTTAAATACAATACAAAAGAATTATATTTAGACTTAAATACTTGTAAAGTTCTAATTTACCCTATTTCTATAGTTCTAACTAAATTATGCACCATTTGGTTTTAACTACTTAACTTTTTTAAATACAAAGGAATTGCTTTTAAATTTAAATTCCTATTTGTTGTAGTTCTAACTGAATTTAACTTTGAATTTTGTATAATTCTAACGGTATAGTAAAAAGATGACATCAAATAATTAAATCAACACATTTCAATATAATTCTATTTCATCTACCATGAACTTAAGAATTGAAGCACTCTTTTTTTTTATAACATAATTATAAAACATTGTATCATTATCATTTATTGAACATATCGAACATTCAACAGCAATAAATTTGTGATAAATTTATATTTATCTTTTCTTAATTAAAATTATTTATTTTTCCACGTATTAATAAATATTATAATATAATATTTATTAGGTAATATATTTTATTATTTTTTTGGCCCCCTTGTCCGATTTCTGTATCTGTCCTTTTATATATATAAATCAATTCATCTAAATTTAGAGCAATATTTTTTTAAAATCATAAAATTAGTGAATGATAAAATCTTTTAGCCGTCAATTTTTTTAGCAATTCTTCTACTATGTGCTAAAAATCAATCGACAAAAATATTAATTTTTTATTTTATATTTGAGTCTATTATTTATAATATTTATAACCGAAAAAGTCCCATAGTTAATAATAACAATAAATAGGTTAACACCATCAAATAAATTAATAGATAATATAAATAAAATATATTTAGTTTAATAATTTACATGACTAAAATATGTATTTTTTATTGTTAAAGTTATATTAACTAAAAATAATACAAAGTAAAGAGAAAAATAATATTCTTTTAAGATTAAGGAGAAAATAAACGACAAAATTTTTAATGAAATAAGATAAATATAAATTAGTTAGAAAATGAGGGATTTAGACAAAAATGCATGGTGTGATGATATTTTTTTATGAAAAAAAAATATTAACTTGTGAAAGAAGTGGATGGACAATTGAAAATATGGAATGTACCAATAAAATATATTAAAAAAATCCATAATGGTGGGAGCAAGCATACAAACAGGCAACACTAAAGACATCAACATGATGCTACCCACAAATGCCACTAAGCGAATTTATCCTTTCAGTAAATACCTAACAAGACTTTATATATTGAATTTTGTAATCCCTAGGTCTTCTCAGGGAACTCGCGAGTTTGGGCGAGTTTAGTCAAGTTCAATGGAGTTTACACATAAACAAGTTTTTTACAAGTTAACACTCAAACTTAATAACTATGGGTAAAGGTGTGCATTTGATAAGGTTATGTGCAATTTTCACATAAAAAAAATCTATTTCTATAGAACTTATAATTTAAGTTTAATGAAAACTTCACAAATTTACCTAATCAATCAAGTTTATCAAATTATTGATTACTACCGACGTATTTGATTAGCTTATTATATAAATCGCTTTTGATTAAACTGATACATTAATCAAAACTAAAATTGATAAGTACAAAAATTTAACGAGACTAAATGTTATTCAAAGTGTAAATTTATGAGTATTGTACATAAAAATTAACACAGGCAGCAAATCAAAATATAAGTGTTTAAGAGCTTTTGCAAGACCAGCTATAATCAATCAATAGTGAAGTATGTGCAAGTGTGAGGTGATGTGTGTGAGTAGCATTACGCAACTATTTCGATAGTCATTACAGCATCAAATTCCGTCTATGATTATTATAAAGTACTCAAATTTCAAATTCTTAGACATATACTAAATGATAGTCTCGGATTAGATACAAATAATATTCTGGTGCTCCAATGTTTCTAAGGAACCGGCTAAAGGGTTATCTATGTACACAAACGCAACCATAAAATACAATTTTGAGTGCCCTGCAAAGATTACAAAACTGTGGTGTAGCATAACTAATCACCAGCCAAAAATATCAAGGAAAGAGAAAAATTATGGCTGTTACCATGTTTTGACTAGAGGACTCTTAAGTAACATGTATAATGAGGAGCCATGGAATATGTAAGACAAAAAACAAAAGAGGCTGCTAAGAACATATGTGATTACTGGAAATAAATCACCTCCCACTTGAACACATCCGAGAGACCAGCTTGATAACTCCCCACATGGGTGCATCATTCTGCACGAAATAATTTGCAAGTTCCAGTTAGCAATCGACACACTTCTATGATGTCACTGAACAGCATCGAAACACCATTATACAAGAAAAGTAGTAATGACCTAAAATCAAATCACATACTGACATGTATCGAGTAAACCTTCAAATTCGTCCCTAAAGTTGACAACGTTAGTCAGGTGCATCCCCAAGTCTTGGAAAATAACAAATTTGTCCCCAAGGTTGACATCCTTACATCAAATCCGTCCCTTATGGACGGAGTGCTAATTTTGGAGACAAATTTGATGTATAGATGCCAACTTGGAAACAGATTTTCTAATTTCCAAAGCTTAGAAACAAACTTGACTGACATTACCAATGATGAGGACAAATTTAAAGGTTTACTCAACATGTGTCTATGCAGTAATTTAGTCAAATATGACGTTATTCCTCACAATTAGGCATTTTATTTATAGCAATGCACAAAACAGGATTGCTCTCGTACAAACTGGAAGGCACCAAGAATCTAACGATATTTTACCATCCATCTCATTGACTCACCACAAAAACAACATCAAAAGCTTGTCGATAGAAGCTAAGCGAGTCCTCAATGTTGTGGTTCCTGCAACAATAATTTTATGTAGTTGAGCACCTGCAGTAGTAATCAGTTTTTGATACCACTCTAAGGTATAGGAAAAGCGGAAATATGAATTTACATGTTTTTCCAGCAGTTACAAATATGAATTTTGAAAATGCAAAATTGTAACTTACAAGAACCCCACAGATATCCGAGTGTCATAATTCAAACCATCTGACATTCCCAAGTCTCCAATGTGATCACCGAGGAGGAGAACATTGGTTCTCTTCTTGACTGAAGCACAGTCATCAGTTTGATCATCTTTATCACCCAATTGCTCATGAAGAGGTGCAGCCATGTCAAGGGCATGCTCATTTTTATTCAAGCTATGAATCAATTTTCCTATAATTGAAATTTGTAATTAAAAATAAGAATTAATTTTATGAAGCAAATATGTTTAAAAGCCTAAAACATTTTATGCTATCCAAATCACTCCCTTTCCATCACTCCAATGACCAGCAAAGCACAGGTTTATGAAATGTTTCTTTTCAACCCAGCCATCAGCTGAATAGTTCCAACTAAGAATATGATAGTTGTTGCAAAATTGGCAAAGGTAATGGACACTAAGAACAAATGTGGTTCGGCTTATGACCAACATCCACAAACAAAGACGACTATCAAATTGATATGATGCAGAATACATAAGTTGTTGTCACAATTCACTCAATCTAAAACCCCAAATACATCAAAAATTCCTTACTGTATTTTCTCATCGTTGAGTGCCCTACAAAACATCTCTACACAGATATTATGTTTGACATGATATTTGCAAATAGAGGAACCCTTTATTTATATGTTAAAACCATTTGCCATAATCATTCCTCAAACAATGGAAATGAGTGTTTTTGTCCTAGCCTCCCAAATAACAGTATCTGAAAAATCTGAGTAAAGGCTCTTCTTTAGCCAAATATAGCTTTGCACTTTCAAACCATCAAATAACAAATCTTCACCTTGGTTTAACTTTCATCATGTATCATATTTTTCGTGTTGCCTTATCTAAAATTAATTCTAAGCAATGTTTGAACTTAGATACGGTAACTTGCTTCGTCATCATGTTTTGGATTATCAGTAGTACCAAACATTTTCTCTATAATGGTACCTCGAGAAACAATTTCTCGTATAAAATAATACGTGACATTAATATGTTTGGTTCTTTCATGATACATTTGGTCAAAAGTCAAATGTATGGCACTTTGGCAATCCCAGTAAACCATCATATCTTATTCCAAACCACAAACCCCAATTGTCTCAGACTGCTACCATCCAGCTAGTTACAGTATCTAAGTTCAAGCGCTGCTTAAACTTAATTGGAAATTGGAATAAGATATTCTAGTGGTTTGCTATGATAGCCTAAGTGCTATACATTTGACGAAAAATCAAATGTATCATGAACAAACTAAACAAATTGGTGTCAAGTATTATTTTAGACGAGAAATCATTTCCCAAGGTACCATTGCAGTGAAAATGTTTGGTACTTCTAATAATCCGGCAGATATGATGACAAAGCTAGTTAAACTTGCAAGCAACATGTTATTCAATTCTAAAAAGTTAATAAAGGACATACTAAGCATAAGTGTCAACTTTACCAATAGTCTTTTTTTTTTGGATATAACAACTTCACCAATAGTTGAGCCAGTTTTCATATACGTCTTGGAGCCTGTTAATAAAGTGGTATAATTTGCATGTTATTATGAAAATTTTAGAGTAAGAGATTCCAGAAGAGCGAGTTATGTTTCAATATTTTGGGAATAAAGTGATTTCAAGTAGATTCAGGAGTGCTTTAAAATCTTTAGCTGAGAATGGTATTGGCAAGAATTGTATTTGATTTACATTCAAGAGAGTAGTCACTCAGATCTTGCCGCTTTGTTTTCTCTAACTCACGCACCCAAACTGCAAACATAAATAAAAAAACTAAACACAAAAAAAATAAAAAAAAAATCTGCTAGCTTATCTATATTGACAGTGAAACATAAAAAACACCTTCGTGAAAAGTGAGACGAAAAGGTACCGAATATGTAGAATCACCTTTAAAAGATACAAGGCACCCATCATCATTAAATACCATCCTGTTGGACACTATTTTCACATTTTTGAAGGATCTGTGAAGTTTCTGCCTTAGAACCTGTTATTATCAGAAATTGCAATACATTGCAATTGAGAGGCACAATCAATAGCAGACACAAGATAATTCAGAGCCCACGATTAACAACCGTGCAACCCATAAAACAAAATTTGAGTGTTCACTGTTTAGACCTCTTCAATGATATCAGCAAGCCCTGCAGAGAATATTAACACAGGAATGTCTCTTTCCCGAAAATCATAAAATGGTAAACGGAAACTAGTTTCAGCAATTGAGTTTTCAGTTTTCACATACCTAAATTATCTTTCACGAATTAAACTGATATGGAATGAACATATCAAAATGTAAAAAATTCACACAAGATTTTTCCCAAATAAGGATAAGCAATATACCTCCAAAAACTCAAAAAGTTCAACAACACCTTCCCTGAAAGCAATGTTGCCATCAGCAACCGATTGTCTAATTGATTCGTATGTAAGTCCTCCCTCAATAAGAAGACCATGTGTTTTTCCCCACCTGATTCAACCAGTATTTAGGGTTTCAACAATTAGCATTAACGTCAAGACTCAGAACTGACTGCCATCCTTCAAGTTAGTGCCAATATCTCCATCATTGAGAAACTGAGTGAGACATACCACTCTTCCATGAGTTTCGTTTTCTCTTCAAGTCCAATAGTCGGCGAAAATTCCAATGGATGGTAATATTCATATAACTGCTGCCTCTTGGCGTCATATTCTGGATCACCCTGCTTCAAAAGGCCATGACTGCCTACAAATGATTCTATTAGACATAATGCATAGCGGAAATCCTGATGAAATATTTTTTCTTTTCCTTTTTTGCTCCATAGTTAATAGTAATAATAATTAAAAAAAAAGGAAAGAAAATGTTCAGGGAACATACTTTGGCCACGAGTTCCGTTAATCCAAAACTTTGTCAATGTAGCATCAAAATCAGCAATCACCTGGCACCAGGAATCTGTCAATATACAGTCATAAAAGTGCAGGAAAAAATATCAAAAAGTAAAAATCATTTTTTGAATGATACAAATTTTCTACAACGACACAATTCAGGGTCTGAGACACAGCCACAATTGCTGTCAAATTGCTCTGCATTATCGCAATTGTTTTCGGGAACCGCATTAATAACCATACGATGTCAATTCAAAGAGGCATGAATGTAGGGAAAAAAAACCTGAAGCTTGTGGGGACCATCGGAACGAATTGCAGCAATCTTGTTGTCGAGCAAATCAGGATCCCCAACGACCAGTTCCGAAGCTACCCTCACATCCTCCATCTTCAAATCCTTACCACAACTAGAGCTACCAAATGGAGAGGGTTTGAAGAAAAAAGGAAACCTTGGTGCGGAGGTGTAACGGGAAAAGGAGCAAGGGCTAACAATGATGCCTTGTTGGAGGCGATAACTCATTTGATTGTGAGAGTGAATGTTGAGCTCAGCGGATATTATGAGTGGATCTTTGGACTCGCAATTTTGTTACCAACACAAGTTGGGCCTATTCTATTTCTCATGTTGGGTCCACGTGTTACCCTGCATGAATCACAACTGACACGTGTATGCTATGGATGACACATGTTTATTACTGCTTCAATTCACCACACGTTTTACAATAATCCATGTAAATTCTTACATTTGTTTAAGGATTAATTTCATAATAATAATAATATAACTAGTGGGGCACTTGCATATTGGAATTGTAAAAGAATAACTTCTTTGTTTACATTTCATGAGAAATATAACGGTAGAGGAAAAAAAAAGTGATTTGCAATACCTTTATCAGAGTAACCCTTTCATAACATGAGTAAAGATGAGGGGTTATGAGTAGTCAAATAGAGAAAGATCTACAGTGAAATAAATATTGCACAAAATATTCTGACAATCAGTATAATTTTTTTTAAAGAAAAGATAGAAATTGGATATATTTCTATTTAATCAAAGGTGATTATCTATTTAAAAATTAATAGACTTTGGCCATTTAAACCAAGATCCATCTCAACCTGATGTTATGATTGAGGCATTTCTTTAAGGTTAGATCTGGCCCTATGATAATCCAACTCATGAGCGGACCATCCTGGTGTTTAGACAATATGTGTAGTAAAAATTTAAAATTTTAGACGTAAGAAATCAAAAGTTAATTTAATACTTTGTTCTCCCTTTCTGCCCTAAAATACTAAAACTCCTAGTGCTGCTCTTTTCTCTCGAGGGATGGCAAAAGGGGTGGCACAGGGCGGGTCCACCTGTAGTTAAATGAGTTGGGGGTGGGGTAGATCAAATTTTTAGACGAGTTAAAAAATTATATTCACCTTAATAATAATAAAAATAATAAATTATGGCTTGTGAGCTGACAAAAAAAATTAAAAATAATAATAAATTAACATTTGAGCTAAAATAAGTTATGTAATTATTATTTTGAGACATTATTTTTAAAAACTTAATAAATTATAATTATTTTTCAAACAATTGATGTCCAAACTATTTTATAAAAAAAGAGAGCAAAATACACTCCCCTCTCCTCTTTTTGAAAATGTGCACTCCCCTTCCCTTAAGTGTAGCTTATTGTTACGAACTATTCGGCTAGTACCGAGATGGCTCGTAACTTAGTCCTTACATACAAGTCGGGTGCTTGAGATGATGAACTTGGTCTTCAATTTTGATCGGAATTAGGACGGCGGCAAAGTACCTGCAAAAGATACTTTGACATCCAAGTGAGTGTTTGTTGTATATAGGAATTAGAAATGAAGCGTGATTTTGTCATCCAAGTGAGTTGAACTGGTTTTGTCATCCCTAATTCTCTCTCCCAATCAACAAGTGTTTTTTGCCCTCTCCAACTAAAGGGAAGTCGACTGCCATTGAGGTGATTCATCCCGTTTCCCTTCTAGTTAGTTTTTTTTTTTTTTTTAACTCTTTTGTTGCTTCCCTTTTGCTTCTCACCTTGTCACTAGTTAATGAGTGCTTGATTTCCTGTCCAACAAATTTTTTTATGGCAAGATGTCTTGATCAAGGAATTAAGCATTAGTCATTTTCATTTTTTGGTTTCTCGCAATTGCAGTTCCTTCTTGAATCGTGAGTTTGTGTTTGTGACAAATGTTAAATCGACATCTTTTATTACTAAATGTTGGTTGAGTTTTTTATGAGATAATAGGTCTCTTTCTACGGCAAATTGTTGATTTAGAGGTTTTTTTGTTCTAATGTGTTCCATGTGTTAGCTATTGGTATACCAACTGATGTCATTGTGTTCATCATGTTATCCTTTAGAAAACATTATTGTGATGTTGCTTGTCTACAAAGCCAAGGTAAAAGGTTATAAATTGTTTCAAACAGATCATATATTTGACGATGCTCACCTTTGTGTTCATGAATATTTGTGAGGTGAATCTAATAGCATTCATGATCTTAGTGTCATTTTTAGGCTATGAAGTTTTCATTTATTTGTACTCTTAGTTTTGGAATGTGTATATAAAATAAATAAGAATATATATATATTCCAAAATAAAAAATGATCATATCCTCTTTAAATATAATTTGAAGTTCGACTTTTGGCAACTAGACCTCGAGCTCAAACATAGACCCAAAACATTACATATCACATTGACACGTCTAACATGATCAAGGAATAGCAGCTCTATAACAAAAGCATGTAATAGGAAAAATTCTCAATTTCTTTCCCATATATTCTCATTTCAATTAACTTCGTCCCCAACAAAAATAGTCAACCAAAATCGTTCTTGCAAAATTTAAAAGCCAGTCAAATTAGTTCTTTCGTCATTTTCTCTAACGGTGATAACTGACTTGCCAGATAATTAATGAAAGGATTAAAGTGACCAATTTTTGTTTTTTGTAGGGATGATTTTGGCAAAAATAATTTACATAATTATGTGTCACGTCAACTATTATTGTTAAAAAATTAACAGAAAGACTAACATGACTAACTTTTGCTTTTTATAGAGACAATTTTAACCGGTAAATTTTATTGCTAAGAACGAAATTAAGTAAAGTGAGAATTTATATGAAAAAATTAAAGGGTTTTTTTTTTCTTCACAAAAGTAGGTTACGACTTAAATGGACTGAGTTGACTTAGGGAGCAATTTGGTCCCTTGCCAACCGTTTAGAATACAGCGGACGAACGGTGAATATCTTACTGGTCCAAATATTTTCTTTGACCTCGAAATTGTTAAAAAAATTGTGAATTTGTATTTTTACCCTTGTAATGTTTAAGTTGTTGCAGCAGGTAAATACGTTTAATTTATTTGAGTAGATCTTGTTTAGTTAAATAATTAATGTTGCTAATCATCTATTTTAGATTGATTGTTGTGTTCTTCTCTGGTGGCAACCTCTCGACGTTGGCCCCAGCCCCAACCCCAACCCAAGTCCCACACAGGAGAGCACACCACAACACAAACCATCACCATCATTCACCCTCCGTCAATAACAATCCATCATTCATATTAACAAAACTTAATAAAAAAAATACTCAGATCCATTAATCAATCACCATCCAAATCCATAACAAAAAAGAACAAAGAACAATTCTCAGATCTAGAATGAAAAGCTAAGGCAAGAAGCTTCGGATCTATGAAAGACTCAAAAGAAACCATCGTTCTCGTGTAAGTAGGACAATCAAAGTAAGGTAAGGGAGCGGAGATTTTAACCAAATGAGTGTGATCTAGAGGCTCAATCCACGAGAAATTGGAACCCCTGAGAATTAGGATGCCTGAGAAGTCATAACCCAAGATGCAGTACGGGAATTTGGGCAGCTTAAGCTGAGAAATTAACAAGAGGGAACCAAGCTTCATGCCGATTAACCCGGTTGCGTCGGAGTCTTCGTCAGAGTTGTTGTTGCTAAAGCTAGAGTTCATGCACCTGAATACGATTCCTGGGCTATCAAATTCGTTAAATCTGAACATGTTAGAAGCAAGGTCACCTTTAGAGGACGAAGCATCGGCGTAGGAGAGAGTTGCGTGGCAGATGTTGTTGGAGTCGCACGAAGCAGGCATGAGGAAATCCCAAGTCAGAGTTGTGCTTCATGGGCATATTTTCCATTTTCATAATGTGCTTCATGATAAATCTTTGATCAACCCTTTTCGAGATTTTGCATTCCCTCTTCCCCAACCTGCACTACTAGAAAAACGCTACCAATCGGCAGATTTATCGGCAAATTATAACCAAATACCTACGGATTTTTTTGTTTTTGGCGAATTTTGCGTTAGAAAATATCTGATAAGTATAGAGGTTGTCGATAACTAGTTACCGTCAGATACATAATTCGATGGTGATTACTGGAGAATATATCTCCGGTAAGTTATTGTAGGAGTGATGTCTTTGCAACGATTACGAAAGACATATTCGCCAGTAATTAATTTTATTATAATAATAATATTATTTAAGATATTGATTGATAACCAACCCTACAAGCATTCTGGGTGCGTCCTTTTTGACTCATTGATTTGACGATTCGACTCGATCGACCTAAAACACCTTCGAGTCGAGTCGAGTCGAGTCAACAGGTTGAATGAGTTATCTAACTCGTTGTACAACCCTAATTAACACATTACACATTATTACAATTTGACATTACATAAACACACTAACACAATTACAATAAACACACTTACGTAATTAACACATGTACTATTTCACATGACATAAACACACTTACACACAAATACATAAACATACACTAACAATTACAATAATTAAAACATGCATACACAATTACAATAATTACACGATCAATTTCTAACATCTAACAATCATCTATCCTATAATTGTTAACTATCCTAAAATAATTTTTTTTAAAAATTAAATAAATAAACGACGAGGAGGACTTACTGGTGGTGGAGGCGGTAGCAATAGTGGAGACGAAGGTTGAGGTAGTGGCAGCGGTGAAGCAGGTTTGGTGGATAATAGGGTTGGGCAGCAGCGAAGCGCAGAGCGAAGATGACAAAAGTGGATATGACAGAAGCGGACAGAGGCGGCGAGAGGTAGAGAGAAGGATAAGAAGAAGAAAATGAGGAAAATGTCGCGAAATTTGTAGGTAAATGCAATCTGTCGATAAACAGTTTAAGTGAAACAATGTGTTTCACTTGGGCAAGAATCTCCCATACTTCGAAAAAATTCGTTACTAGCAGTTTTATTTGTCGGCAAAAGTAAATCTATCAATATTTTGCAGGACCAAAACATTGCATTTTGTTTTCGGTGAATAAATTTGCCCAAAATAACCTTAAACGCTAAACAAGTTAATCCTATGCAATGACAAGGTCTCATAAATTGTTTAAAATTAATTTTATTATCCTATGATCTTATGTTTAAAGAAACATTGATATATATATATATATATATATATATATATATATATATGCGCACACACACACAAAGATCATCAATAACAAACATAACAGGCATTAATTATAGTAAGCCCTCGTACTTCTGGTTATTCCTCACAAGAACGGAATTAACATGATTGTACATCTATTTGATATATATGCTTATTGTTGTGCCAAAGATCAAATTATCCACGCTTGTACGTCATTTTGGCAATCATTAATCGGATGACAATTATTATGTGGTAATATTTGTTCGTAGAATTATTAAAGTTGCATAGTCCATACATGGGTCTCATAATTAGTTAGGTACATCGTATGAAAAATTTATGGAGACAAGGTTATCTCACAAGAAGGAATATAAATTATAAATTTAATAACCCTAAACCCTAAATTGTTACCAGCAGATGTATCTATCAGTAAACTTATTATGTTATATTATTTATTATCTTATATTTACCAGGAGATATTCTAGTAGATAATTATCTGTTGGTAAAATATGTAGATCTTAGTCAAAAGAATTGTGAAAAGTATTTATCGGCGAAGTTTATGCATCAAATATGCTGATATTTTTGGGGATATATTTGTCGTTAAAATTCGTTGGTAGAGAATGTTTTTCTAGTAGTGTTGATTTACCCGTTACATATACTTACAATTCTTCCTCATACACCTGCATATCCTATCATGCCACCTCTAGATCCTAATAAGTAGTAAGAGAAATAACCAAATTAATATGAATATCGAGAAGATTGAAAATATGTTAAAAAAAAATATAATTACATAAAATATATTTGAGGAATTAAAAAAATTGATTCATTCGGTGAAATTTTTTTTGAGAGTTAATTAAAAATTGGTGTTGCATTATTATTAGGAAAAAAAACTAATGAAATTTCTCAATTAATATACAATTTTATTTTAAAAATTTTAATTAATTAGAATTAATTTGAGAATGACACGTTAACATTAATGTTAGTTTCATTAATAGTTTTATTAACTTTATATATTATATATTATATATTATATATATACATGTAATGTAATATATGTTGAATGTACATGTGTATATCCTCTAATATTATATTACTCCTTTGACTAATGTGCTCTGCATCCACAAAAAGTACAACAAAACGATAGAAGATAAAGAACCTAAAAATAAGATAAAGCAATCAAGGAAATTATGATACTCAAGAAACGGCTTGGCCCCTCATGAACCATGATGAACCTCCTATAAAATAAATAATAATAATAAATAAATAAATAAAACCTATGATGAACGTTAATCAGAATCTTCCTCAGTCAAATAAGCCAAAAATATGACTGCTCTTCTTTTCTATGTGATCCTCAAATTGTTATGAAAAAAAAATATATTTAAAATATCTAACAAATCAACTTATTTATTTATAATGTTATTTATTTATTTATAAATAACATTATAATGTTATTTATGAATATGTTTATTTGTATGCTAATAAATAAGTGATGCAATAAAAAAATTAATAAAAATTGAAACGGGCTTTTCTCAACACATTTCACTGATGAGCACGTGGCACTCATTCATTAGTCAGAACATCTTGTTAACATGCTTTTTGTTGTAGAGAATAATGGCTTGCCTTTGAATTTTTCAAACGCAATTGCAACTTAACTAGCCGTTGGAGCCGAGTCCCTTTCTCTCCCTCTGTGTCCGAGGAAGAATCCAAGACAAAGAAGAAGAAAGTTTTAAGCTTTGTTTTCACAACAAAATCAAAATCAATTTCCTTTTTCCTTTTTCTGGGGCAGATAATTTTGCGGGGAAAAGCTCACTAAAAAAATGAAGGGGGTGAAAGGAAAATTGCTGAAGAAGCTCAAATCAATCAAGCCAATTGTGTCTCTGAAGCAAGATCGAATTCTTCAGGTGACGGCCTCGGATGGGTATGTCGATTTTCTCCCAAAGATTCCAACTTTCAATCTCCGTGCCCCGTTTGTTTCCCGAGAAAATGAGCCCAAGAAAGTTGTTCAGGAAACCCAGAAGGTGCGGGTGCAGGAGGAACCAGAGGTAATTGATGTTTCAAAGCTCATGAGAGATCTCGAAGAAGAAGATGAGATGAATTTGGATGATTACAACAACAACAAGGAGAACATTGGTCCGTGTTCAATGAAATCGAATCACCAATTTGGCCAAAAGGGCATTAAAGAGAATGGGGTCAGAGAAGAAACAGAGCCGAAACAGAGTGCGAAACAGAGTAGGGCTTTGGTGGAATCAAGATCTCCAGAGCCAAGAGCTGATGTTGATCACAACAGGCAAACCCCTTTGTCCAAAATCGACGTTACATCGTTCCGGCGGCCGGACTTGAACTCCGGCAGCCTATTCGACCCGAATCTGCTCGCTGCATTCGAGCAAGCGGTGAGGGAACACCTTAGAATGGCAGAGGAAGAACAGAGGAGAGCCAGAGCCGAAGCAGAGCAGTCTCAGAAGCCTTACACCATTAAGGAAGAGGACGAGGAAGAAGAAGAAGGAGACAATGGTGGCAGCGACCCTTTGTTGTTCTTCGAAGAGAAGTGTCCGCCAGGAGGCGACGGCAGCGTGATCTTCTACACAACGACACTCAGGGGTATCCGAAAGACGTTTGAGGACTGCAACAAGATCAGATTCCTTCTTGAGAGTTTCAAGGTTGTGTACTTTGAGAGGGACATATCAATGCACAAGGAGTTCAAGGATGAGCTTTCGGAAACCTTGGGTGGAAAAACAGTGCCTCCAAGGCTCTTTGTCAAGGGCAGGCACATTGGTGGAGCAGAAGAAGTTGTGACACTGCATGAGCAAGGGAGGCTGAGGAAAATCTTTGAAGGGATTCCAATGGATTGTTCTAATGGCCCTTGTGATGGATGTGGTGGAATAAGGTTTGTGCTGTGCTTCAAGTGCAATGGAAGCCACAAGATCATTGCAGAAGATGGAGAATCTAATCAATGTCCTCAGTGTAATGAAAATGGCTTGATTACATGTCCCTATTGCAGTGGCTGAAGTGATGAATATCAATTCATTCTTCTATCTTGAGAAATAGAGTTTTATACTTAGATTCAATTTGTGGAAAGTGGGTGTTTTTTAGTCTTTTGTTTTGGTAATGATGATTCTTTCAAATTTTTTCTTTCTTTCTTTTGCTGGTGATTGACACTTGCAATTGGATATTTGTACTAGTTCTTGGACCAAATCTGAAATTGTTCAAGTTTCAGATTCAGTGTGCTTTTCAATGTACCTACCTTCATACTATAAATAAAAAGGATTTTACCAATTGAAAGCTATGAATATTCTTAACAGCAGCAACTGCATCAGAATCCAAGTGGAATGGCCTGCTTGGTGAACTAAGCTTAATGGATTCAATTTTGATACTCTATTAGTCTAACATTACTACTGTCACATAATTACAAGTATTTGACTACTATACTAAGTTGCTCAAAATTCATATAGAATTCTTTTTCTTTATACTAGCTCAGAGTACAGTGGTTATCATTGCCAACACAAATTTTTTTCCTTTTCGAGTCTTGAACCCAAGGCTCCTTGATAATATATAATTAATTTATAGCATAAGTCAGTTGACAATTTATCAAAATTGAACTCCATCTTTCTTTTATTCAAGGGACATGCTGTCAGCTTTATGCTGCAACAGAAGATAAGGTGAGAAAGCCTGAGAATCTTTTACTCCTTATCAATTAAAGTAGTCAAGGAAACAGTTACAATATTGAATTCAGTTACTACATTAAAAATTGTAACCAAGACCAAAATATGCAACACTCTCCATCCCTGGTTCATTATGTTTTGTTGATGGTTGAGTTTTGTGATACGCGTTTCAGCTTCATTCTCATAAGCGCAATTAAATTCATTATTCATTTTGAAATAAGTAAAAACACTAATTCATTAAACGCAGTAGCAGTTGCAAATTAAACATCTGTTTCAGAGATTATACTAAATGTACCCCCAAAACATATATGTTGCTGAAATTCTTGTTACTAATCCTTTAAAGCCTAGTAAGAATTTTGTATTCAATTTTTTTTTTAAAAAAAACAATATATTAAGTGAATTGGGCTTAAGTTGTCTTTCTTAAAAGTTGTTATTATTATTATTTCTTATTGTATAGTCCCATTGCGTCTATCACGTCAAAACCACAAATAAATGTTAGAAATTCGGTCTCATATTATAAAACGGTTACATTTGTGGATGGTTCAATTTGCATGCCAACCTCTTTCCCCTGCCCAATATCTCTTTGCTCAAAATGTTGCAGCATCAAAATGCTTGTGTTCTCCTATTTTGAGCATTGCATTTAGCATTCATTTGTGACTGTTGTGCCACAAAAATCACAGTGGCAGATTCAGGAGGATGGGTTGTTCCACCATATCCAACATTCTACAGTAATTGGTCTCACTCCTATGTCATGAGAGTGGGCGATTCTCTAAGTAAGAAGCCAATGCAAATATTCTTAAATTTGTTGCATTTTGACTTTTACTTTTGATTTGAAGGAGAGAAGCTTGTTGTTCTTCACATGCAGCATCGCAAATATTGTTTCCTAGGCCAGAACCATGGAAGTGCACCAAAAACCAACCCTCCCACACCGTCACATGCGCCCATGCTGTCGCCAAACGCTTCTTCTGCTGCTTCTCCTCAGCCGAGGTTTTTTTTGTGTCTCTGTTTGGTGTTTTGTTGGGCTTTGATTTGCTTTGATTTGGGTGGTTTTGGTTTCTTTAGTCGTTTTTCATTTGGTTGCTTGCATTTTTAATTAATTGATGTTGTTTGAGGATTTGTTATTAATTAGTGCAGACTTCCCTATCATTTCTCTTCTTAATTTGTACCCACTTCTAGCTAATGTGGTTACTTGCGAGCGATAAAGCTAATTTTGTAAGTTTTATAAGGGAACTCACACCTCATCAATAATTAGATGAGATCTCAATGGTACCCACATTCTATTATGATTTCATTCAATGATAGAAGAGTTCAGAATTGACATGGTGTCTCATACTCACTCATACATGTAACCATAATTCTCTATTTTTTTTCTTTTTCTTTTGTATTAATATTATTTGGTAATAAAAGTAAATATCACTTAACATCTTAAAAAAATAAAAATAAAAGAGGCACAAAGTATTTAGTTATTGAAGAGAGGAAATGACCATTGCCACTCCTTTATGTCAAGTGATAATTATTTAACGTCTTAAATAATTGAATTCAACTTTCCATTGAACTAACTATAAATTCGTGAAAAAAATTTGCTTTCAAAAGATAAATTTTGTGAAAATTTTGATTGATAATAATTCTTTTAATTAAAATGGAAGAAAGACATTTCAAAGACCAAAATTTTGTGTCTAAAATTTTATTATTATTATTATTATTATTATTATTATTATTATTATTATTATTATTATTATTGTGGTTTGACTGCCACTTTGTGCCTGTCAAGTGAGGAATGTGAGAGAAAATGAGTGTGAATAGAGTGGTTATAAATAGTGAAAAAAAAGTAAATAATTATAAATAGTCAATGGTGATAGTGTGTAATATATATATACAATCCTTTAGCTGATCTTCATAGCATCTATCTAATTATAAAGTCAAATTTTAATAAAGTGCGATGGTCGTTCAGAAAAATTTGTGCAAGACAATTAGGAGCTGTATTTAAAAGTGATCATTTTCATATCAAAAACTTTTTTGCCATGAACCATGATCTAAGCTTATTATTTTTTGGGGGTTAAAGAAAGCATTTTCAAAACTACTTTATTAAACCTATGTTACAAATCAAGGTTATAATCATTACAAGAAATACGTAGGGAAATTATTTTTGATTTCAAGTTATAATCTTATGCCTTCTTTCATATATCCTTCTCTGTTCTATCAATTAAATTTTAACAATATAATAAATCTTTTAATCAACAATAATTTATCTCCTTAGTTAATTCAACTGTGGCCTACTGACATGAGTTTGTTGAGGTGATAAATGTCTTAGTTTTTAAATTAGAGGTCTTGAGTTTAGTTATCAAAATGGAAAAAATCATTGATGAAAGATCCTTAGTCTCTTCACAAATTTTAATCAAGCGAAGCCAAATTAATAAAATAAAATGTGATTCGAGATAAACTTTGGATTAAAGTCTTAAAGGCACTATTTAAGAGAAGACTTTACTTCATTTATCACTTTCAGTTCAAAAATAACAGGGTTATTTTTATTCCTTTTAAGTAGTGGGTATACATGGCCAGTTCGACCTAATGTCTTGGTCCAGACCAAAGTCTTTTAGATAAGGTTAGACTTAATTTATGTGAAAATCAGGTTGAACAAATAAAAAAAATAAAAGTAATAAAATTGCTATTAAGAACGAGCTTGAACAGCTACTTGAGTTACCTAACCCAGCACAATATATATAACATTATACGCAATTTTACTTTTATTATCCTTTCCATTCCATTTTTATTACCCTTTACTGGCTCATTTCCTCACCGCGTGAGTGTCCTTATCGAACTCGTGTGCTAATTTGATGTCAAGTCTTGTTGCTCCAATTTCACAATCTTAGAGCAACATATAATAATGTGTTTATAATTAGTGCATCGTACTTGATTTAATGAAGTGTGAAATAACCTTTTACTATATAATGGGAGTGTGCCTTTATTCTCTAAAAGAGAAAATCCATATACCCACAAGTTTCGTGCAATGAATTCAATTTGGTTGGATATTAAAGGAAGGGCCTCATGATTCTTGCATTCAAGTTCGTATGGACATTAACTCAGTCATGTTTTGATAATTTTAATGCTACACGGCTTAACTAATTTTTGCTCATTGAGTATTGCCCGGTCAAATCCTAGACCTAATCTTAATTTATCCTAAACATGATTGGACTTTCTCGGACATAAAGTCCGACTAAAGTCTAAAATTTGGGTGGCCAATATTTAAAGCTTAATTTGGGTCAACTTATGTTTGTCTTAATTTGATTTATGTACACTCTTACTTTTAAAAATCATGGATGTTGAAGTGATCAAACCACATTAAATATTTGTGCTTTTATTGTGATTTATTGTCTATCAAGAGTGTCACATCAACAATATCTTTTAGAGGTATTTGATTAATTGCTTTATGAATTTTGCTGTATTCTAAGTAGGAATGAGTGCTTCTCTTCTCTGTACTATTTCTTGTGTAATGAAATTTGATATACCGCTCTTTAATGAAAAGAACAACTTCACACTATGTGGCAATGCAAATAAAAGATCTTTTAGTGCAATAAGATCTAGATGTCACTTTTGAGAAAGAAAAATCTAGAAAAGACGAAGGATGATAAATGAAAGTTTATTTAGAGAAAAGCTACGTACAAGTACTATTAGGTTGGTTCTTGCACCTGCAATCAAGTCCATGGTCTTGAATGAGACAACAATGAAGGACAGGTAAAAGAAATCAAAGAAGATATATGCGTCGAAGTCATTAACAATTTACCAACCATCTCTACTTCAAAATAGACTTATAGATTATGCTAATAGAAGAAGAAGATAATCTACGTGATCATACTAATAAATTTAAGTGGTTAATTTGCCAATTATTAAATATAAGAGAAGTTAAGTGATTAAAAACAAACAATCGAGCATGTCTTAAATTGTAATTTCTTATTACAAAATCTTTAAATCTTAATTCTTTCGACACTCAAAACAAAAAACATAACCTCAATTTGGGCAGGTTTGGGGTACCTTCCTACAAATTGGACATGTCAAGTTAATTCTGAACCAAGGATCTACACACTTGACATGGAAGAAATGGTCACATCCAGGCAGCACCCTAACCAAGTCAGAGTCTCTATAATCCATCAAGCATATGGAGCAACAGGAACAGCTTGAGCTTCCTCCCAATTTTACTTTGGAGTACAAGAGACTCGGATAGCTGCACCATGTTGCACTTTGATCCGACCGTGGCTCGGTGGGGTCCACAGTGATTGTCATGTTGTTGGAATTTGAGACATTGTCACCATTAGGCTCAGATGTTTGAGTGGAATTGAAGGGCATAAAATGGGTGCACACATAAGAGGCAAGTGTGACAAGAACGGTTAGCATAATTAGGCAGAGGAAGAATACAAGGGCAAACCCTGCTTTTCCTAACAATTCATCATGCTTCATGTCTTGATGATCCCTTGGCTCTTGTCCACAGATTTGTGCATAGGTCTACATGTTATGTGCACTAGTATATTTTATGTATGATTAATTAGTTGATGTTTTCCGTAATGGGAAATCTGTTTTGGTTAAGGGTTGAACATTATTTTTGTGTTTGTGCTTCTTGTAGTTGTAGAATTCTATGCAGCTGTTGCGTACCGTTACGTATGAATCATAAACAATTGTTTAGCTGATCTTCGGTGCATATCATCTATCAGATGATAACAATCTATTGGTCAAATTTTAATGTGCAATGTTCATTGAAGTAAAAATTGTGCAAGACAAATAAATGTCCACGGTAATCTTGTTTGATCAGCAGTGTGAGACAAATACATGTGATCAACGTCCTCAACCAATATTTGAATCATTGTCACATTATAACATATTTAATTATTTACTCTTAGTATGAGGTTGAGGATCTATGTGCAATGTAGGGGTCTTCTAGGCCCAATAACGGTGAGATTTTGGCTCAAATTCCATACGTCATTCCTCATACGTGGATCACACTATACCTTTACTTTATCCACATTCATTGACCCAAAAATAAATATTGTCACTAAACATTTATGTGCGCTCTCATGCACGCATTGTTTAATATTATTTGTTTTCTATTTAGTAATATATTTGTTTTTTTGTTATGTAATGTTTATTTTTTTTGTTGTGTAATGTTTGACCATGTTTGATTATCTGTTATATGACTATTTTTAAAGTGTTCAGAAAATGGGGTTATATACAAAATGAATTTTGTACAAAGAAATGTTACTTTGACATTAGAAATGAGTATCAAAAGTCATAGTTACACCTACTACCACCAAATGTTTTGGCCTGTCTCTCAACTTGTGATGTCAAAACAACATTAATGCATTGAATGGTGGCTTAAAAGAGAAAAAATAAGGATTCAATTTAACCTTGATCATCATCTACACAACATTGGAGGCACTAGACTGCGAAGCTTTGACCGATGATTTTCGACATACCGGGCATGTGGAATGCAACAAGAGCCATGGATCAACACATGGTTGATGGAAATAATGGCCACAACCAGGAAGAAGCCTCAACGTGTCACTCTCTTTATAATCCCCTAAGCATATGGTGCAGCTAGAATTATAAATGTATGAAGAGCCACCTTTGTGATAATTCTTTAGTACCTCGGAGTATAGCATCTTTGGGTAGCCTTCAAAACTTGTGTCAATTTGAACATGTTGTTGATGATGATGATGGACTTGCTCTAATTGATTTGGTGGAAGAGCAGATAAAATGTTGAGTACATGGCCGCTTTGAGCCATGCGAAGGCGCAAACATGCAAAGACTATTGTGATAAGCACGAACACCAAGCCAGCCACGAATGCTATGCCATATGTGAAACCATTTGCATCCAATTCGTTGTTGTTGTTGTTCGTGGAATTATTCATCTTCAAATGAAAATTTGAAGTGGGATTTTGGAGGATTGAAGGTTTTTTGTGCTATGGTGATTAATATTTGGATATACTATGTGTGACAAGGGATTAAGAATTTTAATTGCTATGGCATTATATGTAATTTGGTGGTCAACGTTTTATGTCTTTTTCATATTCCATACATTATTATATAATTAGCCTAGTTTATTGTTATTTGTTGGTTGGCTTCTCTTCTGCGAGAAGTTTCTATGTGGTGTAGGATAATATATGACAATGACTTTATGCAAAGATAAAATTCTCTATGTATATTAACAACTAATTGTTCAATTGTTTTTTTGAATAATCTATTAAAGAAAATGAAGAGTCATACATTTGAACCAGGCAAGGTTTAAATGACATTGATTTTTCTTGAGGTTAAACAACATAACAAACTATCTTCATGATTTGTAAAAAAAATAAACAATAATCTGCTTTAAATTATACTATACTCAATACATTTATATTTATAGAATATATATGACACTTAATACCCCCCATAAATTATAGACACTAGTGTAAACAGGACATCAAATACCCTTATAAAAAAGTTGGTATGATCATAACAAATTGAGAAATATTGTCGGTTATATTACTAAGTTTTAGAGAGATTAATGTAACCCACAATTTAAACTAACATTAATCAGTTAATCACTAACCTACTTCTAAAAGTTGAGATCAGCTTTTGATGCCATACATTTGAGTATTTGATTGTGTGAATGTCTTATTAATCCTCTTGACGCCTTCAATATCGAAACCTAAGTCCTATATAGAAGAATTTGAAGCTTCATTCGTCTAACTCAATATTACTAGTTGAGAGCAAGGACCGCCTATCATATATAAGTTCAACAATTTAGCTGATCTTTAATGCATTGTGTGAGATCTATCTAATAACAATCTTTATATATTTGCTAACCTTCACAGTTTTGTAAAAAGATGTTAGGCTTAATTTGATAATATTATGATTCTCTAAAATTTATTAAACTTGTGAGGAGCACTCTCTGTGTGGTGATCAACGAGAAGAATAAAACTATGATAAGACCTTGTGATCAGAGAACAACTACCACCAGATGGACGTTTGAAAATGCGGTATTAACAAGTTTTAGCCAGAATTGATTTTATGCTTCAAAATGCTATTTCAACAATCGAGTTCTTTGTTGGATTCTTGAACCTTATAATGCTTTTCTCTGTTCAAAGATTTTGAGCTTGTTTCTAATTATTGATTAAAAAAAAAGTACCTACTCCATCTAACCAATGGACAAACACTTACTGTCTCCTTGATCTAGACAAGATTACCTAACTTGTCTTTTTTATAAGATTAAAAGACAAACAAAATTCAATATCTAACAATAAAACATGCGTGCACAAAGTGAGTTTTTGACATTTTTGACATCAAAAAGTAACATCCATGCATTCGATTTTAAATAAGGATATTTGTAGTCACTAATTTAACTGGGTGATCAACACATTAAAACTTCTTACATTGATTAGCGAGGAAACTCATCTTGTGATAATTTTTAATTCTAGTTTTTGGATTCTCCACTTGTCAACATAAAATCTTCAATATTTACACACAAACATAGAGCCTGCAAGCCCTGCGACGGTGCGCGCATTGACAGGCTGCGGCCATCAATGATTGCGATGCCGTATTTGGTAAACCATTTCGAATCGAAAAAACTGTTCTTGTCATGGAATCAGGACATCTTCAATGAAAATTAGAAGTGGGATTTTGGAGGATGGACGGAATAAGGTTTGTGCTAGCTAACTCAGTATAATTGAACGTGGTGACAAGGGGTTATTAACAATTTTGCTATGCCGTTTATGAGTTTAATTTACACGGAGGAGTTCAATTAGTGTGCCATGTTTTTTTACTGTTATATAAGTAGAAATAGTTGCCTTTATTACTTATTATTTAAAATGATTTGATTAGATGTTAGTGTAAAAAAAACTTTCCCCTGTTAATGTATAGCAATTAAGTAATTTAAACTCTTTCAATGTTATGTCCATTTTCACATTCCAAAGGATAATTAACCTTGTTTGGCCTAATCAAGCTTAGTTTAATGTTATTTTTGTTGGTTGGCTTCTCTTGCTGCCACAAATTTTTATGTAGCATGGGACAATATATGACAATGAATTCTTCATACTAAGCTTATAAGTTCTCAATGTAAAGTGACAGGACAACTATATATTAAATTGTTTTTGTGAATAGTAAATTATTGAAGAAAATGGAGAGTGATAAGACAGAACCAGCAAGATTCAAAATTAGAAGTTTTAAACTTCTCCATACTAATCACTAATCACTAACCATCAATCCTCTAGTTGGGAATGAATCATTTCAAATGAATTTTGTGTCATGGGTTATTAGGTTTCATCATCTAGCATTAATTGATAAGATAAACTTCATAAATGATATAAACAATAAAAAAAATTAATAATAAAAAATAAAGCTCAACATGAATCAAAATCCACTTAAGAAGATCTATTCCCTCTTTAACTGAGCCTAGGTGGTCGGTTAAATCCTAGGGGTATCATGTAACAACTATTGCATACAAATATCTAACTTAATGAAAGTATCCTGCACACGTTTTTTCAAGCACACAAGATTCAGGTAATATTTTGCCCCGTCCTGTCTTCCTTCTAAGAATACAAGATTCACTTTCCACTTTAGGGAAGAAAAAAAAGAGGTTATTTTTACACAATACTACAGACACCCAAATCTGTTGGATTTCCGGTGTCTGTATATAAGTCTTACATGGATTTCTCGCTCAGCTCGTTTATCTAAATCCTCTTCAATGTTGGGCTACCTTCACCACGTTAACCCAGCAAAACCGACATGTGGCGATCGCACTTCAAATAAGTGTGAGTCTCAGTTATGTAACAGTTGAATGTGAGGTTAACTAAGCATAGAGATCTAAGCCTTTAGTTCAGGGGAAACGTTGATTCAACGCCTACATAACAGAAATTTGCACTTTTGAGCAACAACGAACACCACGTGTGTTTGGGTGTCTAAATATCTAATGTCTCATCTTGTTGCAGGCAAGGGAGCAACTTCAGCAAGAGGGGTTGAGAATGGTGAGGTCCTACACATTGGACAAGAGAGGTTCAGCCTCAGCCACGTGTCAATGCAGTCCCTATGGAAAAAATGACCACAATCAGGTAGAAGCCTGAGCCAGTCTGAGTCCTTGTAATCTGCCAAGCATATTGAGCAGCAGCTGGTTGCTGTTGCTGCTGAGCACTCAGGCTTGTTATGAAGCTTTGCTTGTGAGAACAACAGCACCGGATAACTGTTCATGATGTCTTCTTTGTGTTCCTCACCAAGTTGGATGGTGACAGCAGCAGAATCTCCCTCCATGATCACTGTCCTGTTGCTGTTGCTGCCGCTGGCAGTACTGCCTCTTGGTTCAATGTTTGGCAATCTTCTTTGGCTGCAGTAATATACTGTGACGGCTATGATCATCATGAGGAGGAGGAATCCAAGGGATAACCCAACAGAATAATATGCATATCCGGTGAATTCCTCTGAAGCGTTGTCATCAGAATTGGAAGAAGTTCTGCTCATGGTGTTTCTATCTGATGGGGAGATATACTTCCCTTTTTCTTGGCGGTTGAAAAGTTTTGAGTCCGATCATTCCACCAGGATCAGGGCATCCATACTAGGCTCTTCGAGCGCTTGCAGGAGATCGATTTCCATGTGGGAGAAATAGAAAACTAAATCTTGAGAAGAGGCATTACCAAAAAGGATAAGGGAAGACTAATTAAGACGATGGCTGAATTTCTTCTTTTTTTTCTTTCGCTTTTTAGTGTTTTGGATCAGCAGGAAGAAAGAGTCATAGTGTGTTAATGCGGCTACAAAGGAATAAAATGTCAAGTTGTGGGGAGTTACTATGTGGTGGTGGTACTTTGCGTGGGATGTTTGAGTTCCTAGGGATGTTTGAGTTCCTAGCTGGGGTCGGCTTAATGCATTATCTGTCACATCAAGAGGCCAAGGTTTTTATGGTTATGTGCCACCAACTTATCTGGACAAGGTGTAATTGGGTTGGGTTCATGATTCAATTATATTTGTGATTATGTTGTATTTAGGTAGTGGAAATGATAAGTTGCTTCATCCAATAACAAGAGATTGAGTCATCCTTGAAAAGATTAAAAAGTGAAATACTTTTTGATATTCTATGATTAATATGATTGGCCATATGCTTCATTTTTTTGTGGATACGGGCTTGCAGCCTTTTGAGCACTAAATCAAAGGCGAGAAATTGAGATTAAGAAAATTGGTCAACTTGTTTCCCCCAGATGAAGCTGCTATGTTCAGTTTGATGATTTGTTTTTTCTGGCATGGCTAATGGCTGCTACTGGCCAGGCCTTTATTAAAGTTGTTGACAAGTTTAAATTTTGTTCTTTTAAAATGAAGGTTTCACACCATTTTCATATTAAGTGTTTGACTAATTAGCACAAGTTATTGTGAAATTTGTTAAAATTATACTTTATGTATAAAATTTCACTTCACTCTAATTCTTTATTGTAACTGACCACCAATAATCTATTAAGTTTCTGCCTTTATTTTAATCTCGCATTTTCTATTAATAAAACATTAAAACTAGTAAAATTTGCTTCATACTTTTACTTCTTATGTTGTCTATTTTTTTCACAAAATTTTGATACATATAATAGTATTTTATTATTTTCACTGTAATAAAATAATTGTTCTGGGAGAAGAGTTAGTTATAGTTATTGTTTTGTTGTTTTTATTTTTTTCCTTCAAAAACTTTTGAAGACAGAAACCTAACATCATATCATGAGTGGTAGTAAAGTACAATTTTGTACATCATTTGAAGTGTAGTTCTATTTTAACAAATCTGAAGAGTAATGTGTTAATTACTCTTGTTGTTGTTGGAAGGTTATAGATGAATCTGAATCTCCATCCACGATCATTGTCCTTTGACAACTGTTGCTGTTTTGCAATGATCTTCTCTTTCTGCAGTAATATGAAGTGAGGGCTATGAGCATCATGAGGAGGAGAAATCCTGATAATCCAACAGAGTCACATGCATATGCTGTTAAATCCTCTCAAGGGTTGTTATTGTCATCATCAGAATTTGAGCAAGTGCTGTCCATTATTGAGAGGAATTGCCAGAAAGGATAGGGAATAATAGAAGAAAATTGCACTTCACTATTACCAGTATAACTTTTTGGCCTAATGATAAAGTTGCTTCATCCAACAACAACGAGATATTGGAGTCATGCTTGATTGTGGTTCTTTAGATGCTTTTTAAGATTCTCTGATTAATAGGAGTGGCCATATGCATGCTTTCTTTCCCCAGGCAAGAAGTAGCATTATTTGATGAATTCACGTACGGTTCCACGCTTCATTCATCAGTGGTGTGTGCAAATTTTGAATTTGGCAGTATTAAATGAAAGGCGACAAATTGAGGTTAAGCAAATTGGTCAACCTATGTATAGATGGTATCCATGTTCATATTGAAGATTTTTTTTTGGCATAGTTGTTGAGAAGTTTGAATTTGATTCATTTAACATCAAAAATGCTACATGTACACCCAATTTTATACACTCATACATACATCATTAATAATGCACAAACTTTATTCATTGTGCACAAACATTACAAACTTATAGATGATATCCCCAATTATACTTAATTAAATGCACAAACATTACAAATATTAAAACACAAACTTTATGTATATAAGTATAAAGTATATGTACGATGTATATTTTTTTGTGTACATGTAACAAGATTCTTTAAAATGGAGCCTTCAGTTTAATAGTCAAGGATATTCGTCCTGAGGGTGTAAATTTTATTCTGAAGGAAAAAGAAATGAAAAGAAAGAAGTTTGTAAGCTTAATTTAAAAGTCTACCAACTCCTTTCATTTTTTTTTTCCTTCCATTCCAAAATAAAACTAACAAATTTAAGAAATTTATTTGAGATTTATTAAGATTACACTTCATCCTAAACTACATGCAAAATTGGTTACAATGAAAATTTGAGATAGTGCAATTTTACCCATAGCTTGAAACTAACAACTCTCATCCGTAGTTTCGGCTAATTATCCAATTTATTTTAATGGGGACAAAGAAATTCGGGCAATGAGGATGCATACATTAAAAACAAGCAAGTTCAAAGCTTTCGGCCAAACTCAGGAAAAGTTTTTTTTTCTTTCATTTTTTTCGTTGTAGTATAGTACAAAATATCAATTACGGGTTCCACAAGGTTTTATTACAAGAAACAAAAGTACAAAGCCCAAACAATTCCCAAACACCAGACCAATAAATGACTCTGAATCAAGGTTCTCAAGTTCTGCACATCTTTACAGGGTCTTCGTTTGTATCTGCACCAGCTATCCCAGACATAAGAAGCATATTCTTTCTTTAACCACGTATGGATGCCCGGGGTACAGCAGGCAAACCCAGTTCATCCTCACTCTGTCAGTAGTATCAAGGAAATTAATTAATCAGAAATGAAAGCCACACGGCATTACATACTGTTGCAACAGGAAAATTTAAGATATGCCTTGATCAGGATACCAAGCAGAGATAAGGCACATCCCTCTGAGTTATATCTCCAAACATGGGAATGCAACTTAAAGCATCCATAGGTTTCCCATGCAATACACTTGATCACAATAATATGGTAAATGAAGCGTTGATCGAGCCTACTACTTTCCACTTTCTTATAAATTATTGGGTAAATTGCACAAATCACCCTTTAAGTTTGACAAAATTGCACTTCACTCGAAACTACACGCAAAATTGCACTAAACCCAGTTTTTTATTACGACTTATCACTAATGATTTGTTAGGTTTCTGTTTTCATTTCATGTATTTTCTGTTTTCAAAAGTTTGTAGAGGAAAATAGTGAAAACAATAAAATATTGTTTGTTGTTTCAAGATTTTGTGAAGAAACCTAGTGAACACAGAACATAAAAACAAGATACAAGATTTTATTGTTTGTGCTATTTTCACTAATCTAACATAAACACAGAAAAAAGAAATGAAAACAGAAACTTAACTTATCATTAGTGATCAATCGCAAAGAAAAGTCGGGGTGAAGTGCAATTTTGCCACATAGTTTGGCGTGGGGACTTAGCAGTTTTAACAACAGATATTTCTTGCAATGAGACTTGACCAAGTTTTTTAGCTCTTTAGAACCCCATTTCAGTCACAGAACTACTTACAACTAGACTACAAAAAAGACAAAAGAGCTCTCTTTTCTTTCTCTGTTAAAAGCTAAATAAGGAAGGAAATCATACTTGGGCATTGGATCTGCCTGGTGGCACTGCTGTTTGTCCAATTGGAGCAGAAGGTAAGTTGAGTTCTGCATCCAAGTCAGGTTCTTCTTTATCAGGTTGGAGATAGGAGGGAACCCCGTCAGCTTCAGTTTCATTTCCCATGTCTAATTCCAGCGCATCGAGCTCTGTTTTAATCCCAAAAAGAAAAAGAAAAAAGGATAATCTAAGACACTTCATAACAAAGAAGGAAAATTCAGTCCCTTACACTTAATGGGAGTGCACAAAAGACGAGTATCAAACATTAATGTCAAATACCTAAAGAATTTCTTAACTTACCACCCATAAGCTCATCCTCGTCAATGTCATCAGGCACATTATAGCTTCTACCCAAAGTCTCTTGTATTTCATTACTCACATCCATCAGATCCATCATCTCATCTTGCAAGTTCTACAAATAGCGTAGATCAACAGTCAAGACCTAAAGTTCTCAATGCTATCAACTTATCAAGATATAATCCATAAGAGAAAAGGAATGAGAATACAGACATCAATGTCTTGGATCTTCACAGTTTTCATCATTCCTTTCAATTCCTTGTTAGCAGACTTCAAAGCTGACATCTGAAAAAGGTAAAGGGGAGAAGGAGACAGTTGTAAACACATGAATTCAAACTCTGAATCTTCTTGACAAAATATTCTTTGATGTCATCCGGTTTCTGAAAACCTAATACATTATACATACAAGAACTTCGTTATAACAGAAGTGCAAGGAATAATTAACAACTAAGAAGAGACCCCTCCCGAATGACGTACAATTCATCCCCTACCTCTCATGAGGTAGGCAGCAGGTTCCAAACAGGGTACAGACAAAGCTCCGCCACGGACCATGCCCCTTAAAGCGCTAACAAGAGAAATGAATGTTTTATAGTGAATACGGTTACCCCAGTCAACTATTCTTAATACAGCATATAATTGGCATCTTCAAACTGGTAGAAATTTATAAGTAGTTCTAGACATCGAAATAATGTGTTCAAAAATCACGATAAACTCCTAAGGATAAATCATAGAACAAAAGGGCAGCCTAATAGGACACAAGGTTCTCACCATTGTGGGTTTAGGGAGGATCAAACAAACAGCCTTATCCCACTAGTGGAGAGACGGTTTTCCTTACTAAAATCTGTGACCACTAGGCCACAACTCACAAGTGAGCCCCTTAGTTAATGCTTGCAATAATGCAATGAATCTTATCACTTGATTTCAGAGAGGGAGGAATGAAGATGTGCTATAAATTATTTGATTTAATACACAGTAACTTTTGATGATGTGTCTATTATGAAATCAACTGTCCACATAAGCTAGTAAAGAACAAAGAAGTGTGAGATGCATATAGATACACAGGAAAAAAGTAGTTCAATACTCCTAAGCACTTGGATACATACAGTTTGTTGAGCATCTTTAATGCCCTCGGCAGCAAATTGAACTTGATCCAGATTGAATGTCTGATTATACAGCATGTCACGTTGTCCTTCATACCTGCCCAAACGTGTAGTGCAATGCTTATGAATAGCAACGAATAATTGACTTTCAAAACTTCTTATCAACGTGTCACTTCTTTCGTAGAAAACTCAACACCATCCTTAATCTAATATATGTCAACAAATAAAACATTGAAATAAGTTCCTGTTTTCGACCTGTGACCTCCGCTTAATTAAGTTGGTGCCTGAACTGCAAGAAATAAACTAAAGCAAACCAAGAATGACAAACTTACATTCGCTTTTGCTTAAGAACTCTCATAGCTCTAGCTTTAACGGCCTCCTGGGCAGGACCAGGTCTTGTTTTCTTGATCTGTTCCTTATATCTACTAAGTTCAGCATCAAGCTTCTTAATCTTGTCTTCAACTGTATCACCACGTTTATTTATCTGGAACATCCGAATACATATAATAGTTACACTTCAATAACAACAACAAAGCCTTTTCCCACATGAAAAAACATCAACAAACGACAACAGTGGGAATCGAATCCACAACCTTTTGAAATAGTTATAACTCAACAAACAGATAATATAAATTACCAAATACCAATGCGTTTAGTAACTCATACATTAAGTCAAATCACTAAATGCAGGAAGATAACAAGAGTGTAAAAAATATTAAGAAAAAATTTGTTGGAACAAATTATGTAAACTTGAAAGGAAGAAGAAGAGGGTAAAAAGAAATTCTTCAAATTCAAGCACAATGTCTGCATCAAAATAAGTTTTTATCCAGAACAATTACAAAGAAAAACTTAACTACAAACACATGTACTCAACTTAACTACAAACACGTCCTAAGTTAGCTACGCCAAAATTTCCTCTCTCCCTCAATCTGATGAATAGCTTTACCCACCAGTACAATGAGAGCACAAAAAGCAAACCACTGTATCCCCATAAACCAGTTGATTTACTTCTTCAAAAGGGTAAACAAACAACTAAAAGTACAAATGGGAGTAGATAACAACTTCAACGGGTTACTAAATAAGCCATTACTCGTGTTCCACAGAAAAGGGACAAGAAGATAGCAAAAACATGCATTCATCTCATACCAATTACACCCTATAATGTTACTACAGTAAACAAATGGGTATTCATCAAATCCAAAGCCTTTTTCTCCAATTTCTAGGGTTTCCTTAGCTTCAAAACAAGGTTTCAACCTCCAAATGCAAAGTGCCACAAAAAAAAAAACAGATCTGAGACAGCATCAACAACCGTAGTGCCGATGCATCATATACGCAGTCGGATTCAACGAATATGATAATTCCGAAGACTATAAACATACAAATTGGAACAAAAAAAAAGGGACTAAAATTTAAAATTGGAAGAGGTAAGATGCACAGAGAGAGAGAGAGAGAGGAACCCTTTCGGAGGCATCTTGAATAGAAGGAGGGGGTTCCTTGTTCTTCTTGGCACCGAAAACCCTCTTCATCTTTGTTCTTCTTCTTCGGATTGTGCTTTTCTTTTTTTGACGGTTGAGCTGAGGATTGTTGGTGAAGATGTTTGAATTGAAGTTGTGAGACTTTGTAAGCAGAGACAATGACGCAAGCAACAACAACGGAAATTAAAGACTTGATTTTTGGTTTGGATTACGCGGTTAACGGACCAATTTGGGAATTGGGGTTTGAGATTGTGACGGTTTTTCGATTTCTTCAATCTAGCCTAGGGACTAGGGTAGAAACTTCCACGAAAATGTTCTTATATTATATGTACGCGTCTTGTCTTCAATTTTCTTTTCTTTTTTTTATTTAATCTTTTATTCTATTTCCATTTTTTTATTTAATTTATTATTAAATAATGCTACCCATGCAAAAGAAAAATGAGTAAAATTTTATTTTACTGCTCTAAAAATGCTATATTAGTATTTTTTCCACTAAACTATATAATTTTGGAAGACTAACAAAATAGTTAATTTGTGACATTTTTAATTATTAAGTGAATGATTTGGTGACAAGAATATTTAGAGTACAAATGTAGTGATCACAAAAATATAATTTTTACTCAAAAATATGTTAAATCTCTTTTTAAAATATTATGATAATTATTAGATTATTATATAAAGTAAAGGATTTAATTGATACACATTGATACTTATTGTCTAGGATGCACTAACACATAAACACGAGACCCAATGACACGTCAATTTTAAAAAATTATTGCATACGGGAATGTGTGTGTATATATATATAATATTTAATATTTTTATTAATGTTAAATTATTAATTTTTATATTTTTTAAATCTATTTCTTAATATATGGAGTATTATAAATAATTTTATGCATTTGCTAGGCTCGATTTTGCATCTTGCCACCCATTGTTTAATGACTGAATACACTTAAATTTGAATTTTTTGAGCTAAATTTAAGCGACACACATTTTTAGATATCAAATAATATTTAAACACCATACAAATCGTGCAACAAATTCTCAAATTTTTAGATGAGAAAGGAAAACCCCCCAAATCCGGGGCAAATACATGTTTATGGGATTTATATGGGTGAAATACGAAAATATGGGTTGTCCAGATAAATTACCAATGTATGGGGGGGAGGGGCTGAAATCGGCTGGGCATTGGCCGATTTCAGGGCAACCAAAAAAAAAATTAAATTAAAGGGGCTGAAATCGGTCCAGGGACAGCCGATTTCAGCCCCAGCTAAAAAAAAAAAATTAAAGGGGCTGAAATCGGTTGTCCCATACATCCGTAATATTTTTCCCAAGACCACATTTTCGCAAATAAAAGTGAAAGGGGCAATATATAGGTAAAAAAAAACCCCAAATCCCAGTTCCAAATAGAGCAAAACAGTTGCGATACTAAATTAGGTTTCTCTCTCTCTCTCTCTTTTTGGCTCTAGACTCTGCTTCTTTGGGTTCCCACACCAGGTTTGTCTTTCTCATTCTCTCTTTCTCTCTAGATTGTGTCATTTCTCTCTCCAGAAAATTGTAGTGTAATACTCTCATTCCTATCCAGAAATAGATGTTGTCATGAATTCCTCTGAATCAAACCAGCAACATGTTCTTCCAAATCCAACAACAGCAACCCACCCCATCAAATCAAAGTTCAAAAAGTTTGCATTTTTCACAGTGCCCGTATTGGTTCTCTTCACAGCAATAACACTAGGTTTCACAAGAACAAACTACTACAAAGTTCACTACTTGAAACACTCCCTGTCACCGTCATCATCACAAACCCATTTTCAAGCAATTGGGTCACTCTTTTCACCCCCAAAACCAAATCTTGTGCCCTCCCATTGTGTCCTATGGATGGCCCCTTTCCTCTCAGGTGGAGGGTATAGCTCAGAAGGTTGGTCCTACATTCTTGCCCTTCATAAACACAGTAAAATGAATGCTTTTAGGTTGGCAATTGAGCACCATGGTGACCTAGAATCCATTGATTTTTGGGAGGGTTTGCCACAGGACATGAAGAACTTGGCACATGAGTTGTACCAAACAAAGTGTAGAATGAATGAGACCATTGTTGTGTGTCACAGTGAGCCTGGTGCTTGGCACCCTCCACTGTTTCAAACCTTTCCGTGCCCTCCATCGTCTTCTTACAGTGATTTCAAGTCTGTGATTGGGAGGACCATGTTTGAAACTGATAGGGTGAATGGTGAGCATGTTGAGAGGTGTAACAGGATGGATCATGTTTGGGTCCCCACAGATTTCCACGAGTCCACATTTGTGGGAAGTGGGGTTGATCCTTCTAAAGTGGTGAAGATTGTCCAGCCTATTGATGTTGAGTTCTTTGATCCTGCAAAGTACAAGCCTTTGGATCTTGCTTCTAGGGCAGAACTTGTTTTAGGAACTTCATCTTCTGGTTTGAAGAAGAGTTTTGTGTTCTTGAGTATTTTCAAGTGGGAGTATAGGAAAGGTTGGGATGTTTTGTTGAGATCATACTTGAAGGAATTCACAAAGGATGATGGGGTTGCTTTGTACTTGCTAACAAATCCATATCACACTGAGAGTGATTTTGGGAACAAGATATTGGATTTTGTGGAGAGTTCTTCTGATCTAGGGGAACTAGCAAGTGGTTTTGCTCCTGTCTATGTTATTGACACGCACATAGCGCAGAGCGAGTTGCCGAGAGTTTATAGTTCGGCCGATGCTTTTGTTCTTCCTTCGCGAGGAGAAGGATGGGGGAGGCCTCTTGTGGAAGCCATGTCAATGGCATTGCCAGTGATCGCCACGAATTGGTCAGGACCAACCGAATACTTGACAGATGGTAATAGCTATCCTTTGCCTGTGGATAGGATGAGTGAAGTGATGGAAGGGCCATTCAAGGGACACCTTTGGGCTGAACCTTCCGAGCATAATCTTCAGGTTCTTATGAGGAAGGTGGCGGAGGATCACAGCGAGGCTGTGGCCAAAGGCAGAAAGGCAAGGGAGGACATGGTTAGAAGGTTCTCACCTGAGGTTGTGGCAGAGATTGTCACTGACCACATACAAAACATATTAAGGCAATAATAAGGGCTATTAGTTCTTGGTTGAGTAGCTAGGAGATTGAGCTTGTAATTTGGACATGTATTGTCTTCTTAGGAGTTGATTGAGGCACAGCAACTTATCCAAAGGAAAGCAATTTTTTTGTTCTTTTTTCTTTCCGAGAATTTTCATTTGAAGGCATATATATATATATATATATATATATATAT
>QANU01058774.1:152391-267799 GCA_003254905.1 Nissolia schottii | reverse complement strand
TATATATATATATATATATATATGCATTCATAGTTTTTTCATGGAAAGTCTCCATTATTTTGGAGTGTTTTAGTAGGGGTTTTGACCAGACAAATGGCATCATTTATGCTTCCTCTTTTGCTTGCTACATGGGGCTTCTAGCTTTTGCAAAGTATGTAAATTTTCAATGGCCATTTACTATACTAGTTCACACATAATTCAAACTTGAAGCATGTAAGCTACAATTTACCGTTTTTATGATTAACCATACTAGTTCTAGCATATACGAGAGAATCACTAGCACCAGTTTCGTGGGTTGAAGGGAAGCTGAGATCTCAATATACACTAACAAATTTCAGAACCAATATTAACTCGAACCAATCAATCTAAATTTCTTGCTTTCTGCCTCTTTTTGAAGACACGTCAACATTGATCAGCACCACTTAATTTTTCTTTTTCCCAACAACTTCAAGCTTTGTCACACTATGTGGAGTCACAAAGAAATCTGTATACAAACAGAGTAATTTTCATATACAAATTATTTTTATCACCCAACTAGGTAGGAGATGGCTTGGGTTATTTCTGTAATTCAATTTTGATCAATCAGTTATATTATTGTGTTCTCAAAGGGGCATAGGGTTTCCAATCTCAGAATGTCATACACTTCAAGATACATAATAATCACGTATAAATATTTTCATTCATGACAACAAAATCTGATGCCTATGACCAAGAGAAGAAAACAAGAATAACTTCTCTCTAGTTATTTGCAAAACATTATTTTTCCAAGCAGCCCACAAAATCATCCGAGGCAACAGTCATTTGGAACCTATAAGTTCAAAACAATTTTCCCTACTGAAGATGTGGAGCAAACACTTCTAGGACTTCCTTGTAGACAGGCTTCTTGAAATCCACTGCCTGTACAGAGAAAGATATAAATAAGCCAAATCATATGCTGTCTACAGCACCACGTCTATAAATTGGTTTAGAACATGCATGAAAAAAACTAGTCACAATCACGATTACTCACAAGCTCAATTACTTGCTCTGGTGGCAACCATGACCATTCCCCAAACTCAGCTTTCTCAGTACCATCACCCAAAAGATTGATTTCTTGATCTTGCCCAGTGAACTTGAATAGAAACCTGTGAAAATAAAGTATCAAAAACACTAGTTAACGGAGTCAAACAAAATATTCATTCTTCCCCTGCTTTCCTAATTCTCATACACTTCTGTACACTCAGCCAAACTTTATACACGCATGTACATACATAGCTATATAGCCTCATCAATGAAAAATGATAGGGAAAAAAACAGAAATATCAATTGTTTACAAAATACTATCTGATTGGTTTTATTCCATCCAGATTGAACATATCCAAATGTTTACCATTTCTGTGCTTGACCCTTCCAATCAGATCCCCACTGAATGTTTAATTTCTCTCTGACTTTTGGTGGGAAGTCATATGTCAACCAATATGGTACCTACAACAAAATAATGCCACCAGGATGAACAAGTATAGATACAGCAAAAATAAGTACTACAAGCTTGATCTGTGCCTGTTATTAGAAGGAAAACATGGAAGGAATTTGCTCCATCCTTTTACCAAATTAAGAGGCTAACAACTTGATAGTTTGTATCCTTTTCCTCCATTTGTTTGTTCAAATTAGCAGAATTTTCCCTTCAAAATTCAAATATTCTCTAACAACGAGTCCATTTCTAGTTTGTGGGAGAGATCTGTCAGCTTTTCAAAGCTGAGAGAGTGAGAAGAAACAATTTATTTTTCATAGTAGGAGTATGAGATTAGGGTGTGTGATTTGTGAGAGACAATAACCTATATTTTTTTAGAAGTTTTGTTGCAGTAAAAAACACAAAGCAGCAGAACTGGTGCATCTATAAAACAAAGCCCTTGAACCTCTCATGAAACTATTCAAGCTTCTATTAGGAAGAGAGAGAGAGAGAGAGAGCCCGTAAAAGGTACTCTTACTTGCATGACAAAGATAAACACCAAAGCTTCTATTTAAAGATTCAAGCATCATACCCAAACCCAATCAAACCTATAAAACAGTTTCATACATGACACACCATTGCAAGGCCTTGCTAACTTCTTTCAATCTAAAGCCTCTAAAACTAATCAATAAGATAATATAGGATACAGGCATACAGCCATCAAACATAGCCCTCACATCCTGTTACAATCTTATATGGCTATCCTTACAATTACAATTACAATCACATCAACCAGGCATTAGAATGGTGAAATATGATTTGGCACTAATAAATTAAAACAACAAGGATGGAATAACTATGTAATTTGTTTTAAAAAACTTAGTAAAGAAATTTAGAATTTTCACCTCTGCAATCACTTCTGCCGAACTAACTCCTGTCTCTTCTCTTAATTCTCTGATAGCTGCATTTCTTGGATCCTCACCTTCGTCAATACCACCCTAAAAGACACCACATTAAGTTGATTACAGACTTAGAACACTGTATGATGTATCATTCCTTTCAACAAAAAATACATTGTAAGAAAGATATAAGCATAACCTCTTTAGATTGGCTTCTTTCTTTACAATTTCCATGGTTTTGCAGCTTATGCAAACTTCTACTCAAAATACTAAAAATCTTAGTCAATGATCATATAAACGTCATTTCTCCCCGTGTGACTGTTTCTCTCAAATAATATACTCGTAAAAAGTAGTTATTGCGAAAGTAAAATAGTATATTTTTTACATTATTATCCAATCAAATCATTTTGTATACGCTACTTTTTAAGTGGTAGGGAAGTGGGTGAAAGGGGAGTGGATCCTCCCATGTTAGGTCATGTTACGATAGAGAAAGACACAAACATTTGAGTTGGGTCCTACCAATTTAAGAGGGCTCTACTTGATTCAACGACGGTATAAAAATAGTTTGAATTTGTTCCAGTTATTTAACTTCTCGAGTTTGAGTCTTGTGAATACACTCATAGTCGGCCGAACTCACTCAGGCCAAGTTAGTTTGAGCTTAGTAGTTTATACCACAAATAAAATATTTCTACAGACATAACAAGACATGACTAAATCACTGTATACAAAATTTTACGCTGAAAATACACCTAAATTAAACTGTTTATAAAAAAAATAATTGGCAGTTCATGCATTGATTAAAATTAAACACATTTAAAGAAGAAGGAAAAAATCTTAGCAACAGGCTCAAATCATGGAGATGGCAGGAGAATAGTGATGATTCACAAAAAAATGAAAGACCTGCGGCATTTGCCAAGCATCGGGTATGTCGAGCCTTGAAGCCGAGAATATCTGCAAAAGATAAACCCTCCGTTATTAAGCATTGGGGAGTGAAAACAGAGAGAGAGAGAGAGAGAGATTTGTGTTGTTGAACCTTTTTGTCGTTGTTGATGAGGCAGATGCCGACGTTCCTGCGGTAACCTTGGGGAGGAGCTTCCATGGACGCGATGGACGAACAACAGCGCAGGGGGAGGGAGAGTGGCAGCGATGGGAATTTAAGGAGCTTAGAAGGGTATTTCGGGAAAGGAGAAGGGGTGAGGAATCGGCATAAAGCCATTCCGGGGGGAAAAGAGGACCCAAGTTAATCGCGCATTTCGGCTTATTCTGAGCTCGCGGACGGCTATGAGTTTACCAAAATATCCTTGCACCACTTTCTTTTGTACATTCTCGTGTTGTTACTTGTTGCCCCCTTTTTTTTTATTCTTCTTAGGCTGCCTTTGGCAAGTAACATGGATAAAGATAGGGGAATCTGAATTTTTTTTTCATATAGACAGGGAAATAAAAAAAAAAAATTACTTCACTCAAGTTGGTATAGAAAAGATAGAGAATTTATGTATGATGGACACAAACTTGAATTTGGAGAGACATAAACTTTTTATCTATGTTCTTGTGTCTCTATTTATTTGTATTGTCTTTGATGCTAAATATAATCTAAATGTGTATTTGTGAATTTTGATGTGGAGAGAAATAAAAGGTTTGAGTGATTTAATATATATTAAAATCATGATTAAATCGTTTAAATTTTTTTTCTTGTTATTTCATTTTAAAATAAAACTCACAAACATACCGTACACTACTACTTCATCTGTCTCATATTAGATATTCACCTTCATATTTTAATATTTCTCAAAATACTAGTTCACCTACTAAACATTAATTATTTATTTTTTTAATATACTCCTGTAAAGTAAACTCTCTCTCTTATTTATGCATTGTAATGACCCTCTTCCTCATAAATATAACTTTCTCTCTCTCGTATTAATAATTCTCTCTCTTAGTTATGTAAATACATAAATAAGGGCAAGTAGATAAAATATGATATATCATACTTATATACAAAAATTAATTTATTATCATAAATACAATTTGTTCTAAATTTCTCCATTTTAAATTCTACAATTCTACCATTTTAAAAAAATATTTATGAAACTTGATATAAGTAAAAAAAAAAATTAATCACATCATCTCAATAAAACTAATTTATAGGAGTGTGCGGGCTAATCAAGTTTTAGTTTTTTCCACCCAAAACATTTTTTTAATCTATTTTTTACATGCAATATTTTGTTATGCATACTAGAGATTAAGCATATAATACAAATAAGTACAACTCATACTTTTAATACAATATCTTAACTTCTATAATATTTTCTTTCTTTATTAATTTAATATATTATAAATATTAGTAAATTATTTTTTCTTACACTATAAAATTGTGATCATATGATCTTCTAAATTTATAAATGTTTAAAATAAATTAAAATAATCTTAACAAGTGTAAATATTACGTAATTCGAGCATTTGTATCCAATAACTCATATCAATAAAATTAATTCCTATTTTAACTCATTTCAACCAGTATATAATGTATAAATAACATAATAATTGATTTTAAAATCAATTAAAATCCAATTTTTTTAAAAAAAATCAAATATTCAATTTAAATTGATTTAAATCATATTAACTAATCAGAAAAAACAAATTAATTGATTATAACCCCTTTTTTATTGGCTACATGTTATTTAAATTACTAAATTGAGGATTGTTACCACTTAATTTTTTTTTCTTATTTTTTTTCAAGTATTTTAAGTTTTTTGATCTATTTAGGTTGTCTTAGGTTGGCTACATGTTATGTAAATTAGTGACTTGGTTTTATGACTAAATCATTTCTTGGAGCCCATAGTCAGCATATAATAACTCCAATAATAACCGGGTCAATCTGGGTCGACCCAATGTTTAGATAATATATAAGGTTTGGACATTACACAGTAAAGTCATAAAATTTTACATGTTACAAACTAAATTTAATAGATAACTTGTACATATTTCAAAACAAATTATATTAATTCATAAGTAACATAATATTTTGTAAAGAATACTAATTGAAGTGTAAAGGTTTAATAATTTATCATTAATTTTTACAAAAATGTAAAATTTTAAAAATTATATGATTTCGGGTCAGGTTGGGTCAACTAAAAGTATAACTCAAACCCAACCTTAAAGGTCATCGTGTCAAATTTAATAATATGAATCTGACTAAAAATAATGTTAATCGTTTCAAACCATTGAGCCATACCATGTTATAAACACTCCTAAATTGTCCTTTGACGACTTCATTTATATTAGATTTTGATAAAATGTTAAACTTTTGAATGATATATTGGTTCTCTGTGAGGACTCATTCATCTATGGAGAGTAGTGAAACACCAATACTTGTGTGAGAATAAAGTGGATTTTCATATACTATGTGGAGGACGGTGGACTATCCGTTGTTGCTATTGTCATTTCTATTTGTGCTTTAGAATTAATTATTTTTTAAATATATTTATAAAATTTGTACTGCTACAATAAATTACAATATATCAAATCATTTGTAAGTTTTTAATTTTTTTGATTTAACATTACAATTGAAATTTATATCTAAGACATAAATATTCTACATTAATATATTTTATATTGAAATTACACAATTCTTGTTCATTGCACGTGGCCAAGCTTTAGTATATATTAAAATTATGATTAAACACCTCAAAATTTTTCTTTTCTTTTTTATTTTCCTTCAAAGCAAAACTTGCAAACACTTAATACCCCATTATTTTATATTAGTTGTCCACGTTCTTATTTGAAATTTTTTTAAAATATTTGTCTACTTATATTAAATTTAGACAACATTAATTATTTTTTCACTAAATTTTGATTTATGGAGCTCAATTACAAAATCACAACCAATTCAGACAATTGGAGTTGAGAATCTAATTTATATTTTTTTTCTTGAAATTTCTCAAGGACAAATTACGAAAAATCGTCGGGTACATTCATTATAATTTAATCATTTTATTAATATTTTAAGCTGCATTTATTTCTCATCTAATAAATCACTCAAAATTTATTATTTTATTGGTAAAAAAATCCATGATTTATTATTCGTAAGTTAGGTTTCGAATAAAAAAGTTTTGAGGGACATAGTCGTAATTTTGACTAAAAGATTTAATAAATTTAATGTTTGATTTTGTCTTCTTTTCACTAAAAGCATTTAATTCCAAAGGTAAAATAAATGTGACTTATCCTTGAATTAATTGCTCAATTTTTTTCTTTAAAAATTTAATATTTCTTTTACGTTACAAGGAACTTTACTAACCCGGCCCAACTTAACTAAGGTCTCTCGGTCCAATTGAAGTTTCTAAAGAAGTAAAAGTCTCTCAACAAAATTATTTTTATTCTCAAGATTTGAATTGGTTAAGCGATTAATACATCTACCACCTCGACCAACTCCACGTGAGTGAAATTTTATGCGTTCTTCTTGATAACTTGTGCAAATTCATGGAGCATGGTTACAAATTTACAATCAATCTAGACAACCAGTGTTGAGAATCTAATTTATATTTATTCCCTAAAATTTCTTAGTGACACGTTACGAAAATTCGTATAATGCATTTATTATAATTTAATATTTTTATAATTAATTTTTTAAGCCACATTTATTTCTGACTCACTTAATCACTCAAATTGATAATTTGTTAATTAAAAAAATTCATGATCTATTATTTTACAAGTTGTAAAAAGAAAATCTTTATTTGTATTTTCTTAACATAAAATAATATTTGTACTTATTATATTTGAGACACTGTGTCAACTCACAATCTATTTACTATTGGATGAGATCTCAATAAAATTGACATTCATTGAAGATTTCATTCAATTGTAGATAAATTGTGAGTCTTCTTAGTGTTTCGGATACAATGGAAGGAACCAAATGTCACCTTTTTACTCTATATATTGTCATGCAGTGCAGGTTCTTTTTCATCCTTCCCCGTACCCCTTTGTTTACCATGGATTCCATGACCAACACTCCCCTGACTCCAAAACATGTTAAACATTTGCTACCTTCTGATATTTTTGAAGAACTGTTTTCTGAAATTATGCCCCCAAAAGAGAATCCAAGTCAACCAGATAGTGCCAACACCAGCATTGTCGATGGCCTTGCTGATGGAGTCATTGTTCAAGGTGTTGAGTCTGTTGATGTCTCATCAACTCATGTTGTACCCAATAATAATCAGGTTCTTTCTTTTTTCACTTCCATCTGCTGTTTACTTTAACTTCGAGCTAGATGCATTGAAAGTGAAACTGAATCAATTTTGTATAAGATTTCCTTTTCACAACTTTTTTTTCATTAACATTTGATTGACGTGGGGTTGTTCAAGGTAGTGCCAGCCTTGGTCCCAAAACTAATGGTCTCAACTTCCAATCCTAAAAATGGAATAAACCTTCGTCGAGAAATTTTCTAGCCTTCTTCAACTGTAGACAGTCAGATCGAATCGAGTTAGTCGAATTTCTGATAATAAAGTCTGAATGTTAGTGATTCAATCGAAACAAAAAAAAAATATTAATTGGATTGAGACGAAATTCATTTCAACAATTGTTCTCTCTCTCTCTCATCATAAATTTGTATCCGTTTGTCATTAATTTTTTGTTTTTTAACCACGAGTATCTGCCAAATATTTGGCCTATCGGTTACGTCCGACTAGATATATTGAAGGAGCCACTTAAGAGAGCGACCTCGCCCAACATAGATTGTTTCCTGCTTACCACTCGAACTTGAGATCATTGATTAAGGAGTTGAAGCTTCCTACCACTTCATCTAACCAAGTAAGGGTGTACAACGGGTGGGTTGATCGCCTAACCCACCAACCTAAAGCCAATTGAGTCGAGTTAGGTCGGGTGCTTGGTCAATCGGTTAAAACCCAACCGACCCAAGTCTTACAAGGGTCAAGTGACAAGTAGTTGGGCTTCAAATCCAATTCAACTCACCCCACCTGACTTACCCATTTTTATTTTTATTTTTTTATTATGATAAATGTAATAAAATTAATCAAACTGAAACCAAAAATACCATGAAAAGAAAAACCAAAAAACAAGATGTTGATGATTCAATCGCAACAAAAAAATAATAATGTTAATTAGATTGATACGAAATTCATTTCAACAATTGTTCTCTCTATCATCATAAATTTGTATTCGTTTGTCATTAATTTTTTTGTTTTTAACCACAAGTATCTGCCGGATCTTTGGCCAATCGATTACGTCCGGCTAGAGATACTGAAGGAGCCACCTACGAGAGCAACCTCTCCCAACACAGATTGTTTCATGCCTACGACTCAAACCTAAGATCATTGATTAAGGAGTTGAAGCTCCCTACCACTTCAACTAACCATGTAGGGGTGTATAATGGGCGGGTTAATTACCTAACCCGCCAATCCAAAGCCAATTGAGTCGAGTCAGGTCGGGTGCTTGGTCAATCAGTTAAAACCTAACCGACCCAAGTCTTACAAGGGTCGGGTGACAAGTATCTTGGTTTCAAATCCAATTCAACCCACCTACCCAACTTACCCATTTTTGTCTTTATAAATGTAATAAAATTAATCAAACTCAACCCAAAAATACCATGAAGAGAAAACCCAAAAATTTTCATTTTCCGAAGACAATGCAACTCATAAAACATAATTTCATGTAATTGCAATTTTCTTGTTAGAGTTTTGCGCTGCTTAGAGATAATGTGTAGATAATTTTTATAAGAGTCAGACAACACTCATTTTTTAACCTAATTTTTGGAGTTAAGTTAATCCCTCTCAATTCTGAATATGATGTTAGAGCATATTCAAAGACCGTTATTAGGCTCACCCAATTCTTAACATTTCTTTCAATTTTTATATCCCGACCAAAATATGTTACAGTTAATATGTGAGTGAAATTTTGATATATTATTGATATAGATTTTTTTTATCAATTAATTATATATTATCTATTGCATACATTTTTAGGTGGTCATTGTATTGTAGCTATGAGTCAAATAGTTTTAATTAAATATCAATTTATATTCATAATTAGATAACATATAAAAGTTGATCCTATATAATTTTGCAGGATTCCGATAAGAATGTTGCGCCAATGAAACAAACGTTTACCTGGGCTGAAATCGTTAAGAGAGAGCCTAGTAACCATAACCACGGTAATGAAAAGTTGAAAGGAGGAAAAGTTATTCCTGAAACAGCAGAATCCTCTATGAAGGCTGAGAAACCCAAAGAGAAAGGGTTAGCTGGAACTGCAGTGAAAGTAGAGGCAACTGACTCTAAAAAGAAAAGTAAGTAAATATTATGAGATAACGAGCATAAAATATAAATTGTCAAGACCATAGTTATTAAACCTGGCTTGACTGATGGACGAGGTTGATTTTCTAATTGGATCCAATCATGGTTGGATTGTTTTTTCTAATTGGATCTAACATGCATTCAACCTGGTTTATTTCAACAGGATAAAATGACATGCCAAATTTAATTTGCATAAGTTAAAAAAATCTAATTTATGTGAGATTTGAACTTAATATCCTTAAATTTAAAGGCTTTATTTCTTGTAATAAGTTCACACACCATTTTAGTTATATGGTTCAACTAATAACCCTTAAATATGTTAAATTGTTATTTATTTTTATTGTCTTATTATATTTATTTAAATTTTAATATACTTTAATATATTTATTTAATTATATTCAGTTCAACAAGTGATTTAATAACTCATTAATTAAACTAATAACTCGAAAGGATGACTTGTTTCTGAGCCAGATTTAATAACTATGGCTAAGATATTTATGAGAATGTGTGAGACTAGTAGTAAGTGAGGATTGTAAAGATCTGAATAGTAGTAGTATTGCATTATCTTTTCCTATGTATTGTTTGAATACTGAAAATGGCTTCGCACCCTTTTTACTTTGCTATAGGTGGGAAGGGCAAGGGTGACAAATTGAAAACAAAGTGCCTGTTAGGAAGTACGGCAACACTCAGCCGCAATCGATTCTAGACTAATCTAGAAATGAAAAATTTTCACTGTTACAAGCTAAAAGTCGATAATAACAAATAGCAGAAAAAACAATGAGGCAAGGAGCATTTTTATTGATGTGTTTATGTGGAACTATATATATGAATAAATGGTTTCATACTGGATTGTGTTTTCAAATTTTTTTGTTTTATTTTTAAATCAGAATTGAGCTCATTCCTTTAATAGAAAGTGTTTTGAGCCTTTTCAATGCAGGGAGAAAAAATGTTTTAATAGAGCTATGGCCTTATGATTAAGAAAACAACAGCATAAAAAATGCGCAAACTTCTCAATGGTTGAATTTTGTCACTGTAGAAAGTTTCACTTAAACACCACGCAATTTCAAATTGCATAAGCTATTACGAAAAATGCTAAAATTTTCAAATAAAACACACTATTCCATTTTTATAGATGAGCACGTAAATTACTAACACAGGTTGTTTACATGAACAAAATTGTCTATAATAATAAAATATATGTTATTTTGACAATAAAAAAAACATTATTCCATTTTCATTTCAACTATACTGTTGACCAAAATTAATTTTTTCAAAAGTTAATATTATCATATCAAATAAACCTAAATTATTATAGTAAAAAAGAAACACAAATTATTTATTTGATTTGAACAGTTCCATTCTCATATTAGTTATTTTCATTTAAGTAAAATTTTAAATATTTGAGCTCCGAAAACGAAAACAATTAACGCAGAAAAATATTTCACCTCAGTATTAAACTGACACGACTCTATTTAGGAGCATGTAGCTCAATTGGCATAAGGTGATTTTAACTCAACTTAGTTTTAGATTTAAATCCTAATTATGAAAAGTTTTACTGTTAAAAGATACATGTGGAGTCAAATAAAGAATTGAGACTAATTTAACTTAGGGTGAATTCTAAGTAGCTGTAGTTAATTAAAATAAGAAATCCAAATCCTAACAAGAAGAGGTTGAAAAGCAGAAGAGTAGAAAACACCCTGTCGAAAGGCAAATAGTCACCAACCTTGCACTGTGTGGGACCGTTCCAACAAACCCAATACTACGTACATTCTTCTTCTGATCTCTTCCACCTTCATTTCTCCCTTCTCTCTCTCTCTCTCTCTCTCTGTTGTTGTGTCTTCTGCTTCTCTTCTGTTCTCCGCTCAACAAGCAAAGCAACAAAGAAAACATGGGAATTGCGGTGGCAGGAGGAGGTGCTGATTTGCTCAGCGAGAAAGCTTCCATGATGAGGGAGTCTCTGCAGAAGAGCCAGACCATCACTGACAACGTTGTCACCATCCTTGGTTCCTTCGACCACCGCCTCTCCGCCCTTGAAACCGCCATGCGCCCCACTCAGGTCAACCTCTTTTTTTTTCTTTTTTTTTTCTTTCTTGCTTCAAATCTCAATATGTCGAGGGAGCTTGGATTTGGGTTCAAAATGTGATTTTGGGAACTGGGTTTTGTTTGATTGGCTTGCCTTTGACTTGGGTCGCCATTGAAATTTTCGGGTTATCATGCAACCTGTGTAGGGATCTGGATTTCTTCTTCTTGTTGAATGATGGGTCTCTTTTCAATTTGGGGGTTTGCAGATTAGAACTCATTCTATCAGGAAAGCTCATGAGAATATTGACAAGACTCTGAAGGCTGCGGAGGGGATCTTGGCTCACTTTGATCAATATCGTCAGGTTGGTTTGGTTTCTGCTTCATCTCATTTTGGTTTCCTCTACATAACTTTTTTTTAGCTGTAGGCATGTGCTTGTCTATTAGTTGTTTTGTTTTGATCAATTGCAAAATGTGTATGCTTGTTTATTGGCTCATTTGAGCTTTTCTATAAGTGAATAAAATGGTTGCTACTTTTCCTGCCTCAAATTCAATAGAGCGTAAAATTTTAAGCCAAAGCTTGTATACCTATAACTACATAGGTAGAAGACTAAAACTGGTTGCAGTACTCATAATTTTCCTACAAACATGTTACCTCTTCTATCCATCTGGACAAATCCACATTTACTGAGAAACACCAAAGAGCATATTGGGTATTTTTCGTGCTACACTGCAGAGTGGATACTCATGTGATTGGTTGGTTAGAAATGCTGCTAAATTTTTAGTAATAGAGTTGCTCAACTGCAAACCCTGGAAACAGCCTCTTTGCTGGTAAGGGTAAAGGTTGCGTATATTTACTCTCCCCAGACCCGCACTAGTTGGGACCCTTGTGCATTGGACTGCCCTTTTTTTTAGAGTTTTCCTGTCTTCAGCTTTGGGACTTAATTGGTGGTTTTTGTGTGAACTTCATTGCATGAATTATTTAGGGCGGATGCACGTTTGACAAATCCGCGAAGGGGTTGGAACTTGGGGCACTTTATTATCAATTGATGTTTCATGTTTTCATTATTTTTTGGGATGTTCATGTATGCTGCCCAAATGTATAAGGAGAACTGGAGAAGGGTGGCTGACTGGCTGTTCTCAGATATACAGGACCCCTAACTCCAGGAATTTGCAATATCTTTGTACTGAAATTTAGGTTGAAGTGATCTAAAACAATGAACGAGGATAGATGTTGGACTATGAAGATCGCGTATAACTCTCCCCTGAACACCGAAAAGTTGTTAGGTGTCTCCAGGACCATCATACAAAAATAATGGGAACAAGTTTACTACTCAATAAAACCCATCTAGAAAATATGGAACTTTGTGAACAAAGCACAAAAGGCTCTTAAAGTACTGCAGTCCAAATTATTCCCATTACCATTATTTTTTTGGCATTTCATTGTTGTAGCTACATGTCTCCAAGCTAATACCATTATCTTTTTTCCTTTGTTAAGCAATCATATTTATTGTTCTTCACTCCTTTGATTTTGTTGCAGCTGACACCACCACCTAGTGAGAAAATGTTTAGTTGTTGTTATTGTTGTTGTCGATCCGTTAGTTTGTTGCATTGATATAACCTTCATTGTTGTGAAATCTGTTTTTTCTGTCCTCTTTTCCTCCCATGTCACATGTCTTCTTTTCCTACCCTCTTTATTTGTGATTGTCAAATGCTCCAAATGATTCTTTTAGCTAAGCTTTAGCTTTGTACATTAACTAGTTTGGAAGAGGAGGGGTAGAATAATTTTCATGTCCACCCCTTAAAAATTGATTAACGGGAAGGAAACTTCAGGAATTTTCTTCTTCTGTTAGTTAGATGTGTGGTTAAGATATTGGTGGTTTTTATCGATTTTCTTTTGTGATTTTTTTTTTTTTAATAACATTGCTATTTTGTTCTCATTGATCCAATATACAGGCAGAGGCAAAAATACTTAAAGGGCCACATGAAGATTTGGAAAACTATCTTGAAGCTATCGAAAAACTGAGAAGCAACATTCAGTTTTTTGGCAGTAAAAACGGTTTTAAGAGTAGCGATGGTATTGTCTACCATGCGAATAATTTGCTAGCCAAAGCTATTTCTAAGCTAGAAGATGAGTTTAAGCAGCTATTGGGATCTTACAGGTTTGTATATTTTTTGCTTAATGTTGTTCATCTTTGGCATGTTTGACTTAATAGCCACTGATGGTTTAGGGTCAGGAAAATGACATTTCATCAGATAACTCAATCTTTGATGCTATGACAAAACAGCAGCACGAGTTTCCTCCAACTTCCTGCTGCTAACATCTTGATTATACTCGAAAGATCCCTTTTTTGGGCTACCCTTAGCCTTGTCACTTATCCTTAGGAGGTTTTAGGAAGAAAGTATCAGATCGCTGTTGTTCTAGACCCATTTTGTCGACCCAGTTCCTGTATGTGAAATAATGCATTCTTGTCCCCCCAATCCAAAGGGGTGGATTACCTTTGTTTACAAGATTCACCTACATGGACGATATACTTAAGTGAATTGCTGCTACTCATTTGATGTGTTTCTCATCATTTTTGGTTTACTTGCATATAATGTTTAAAAAACCTCTTTCTAAGTCCTGAAAACTATGTCTAGAATTTTGAAGTGTGTAGATGGTGTTTTCCTATACCGATGTACCCCTATCTATTTTTCATACTTATTTGGTTCCATATTTTTGTTCTTATAAGTTTTGTACGATATATCCACTCCTGAGGTTCTTATATTGGTAGTTGCATGATGGTTTCCTTGATAAATTTTAGACCCTGTTTGGCGCACCGTATTGGATAAGCCCTGACCAGCTACTATAAGACTTGATATGATTTTATATGTCTAACCTTTGATGTTAGTTACCTGCATCAGCCTCCACCCTGCACTGTAGCATCTTCACCGCCCTCCTCGGCTCTGCCCCCACCCTGAATTGTTCTCTCTCAACCCCTACGCACATCTGCCGCCCCCTCTATTCCCTCGAGGAACCCAAACACAATGAATCAAAGTGGTGCTTCAAACATGATGAACCAGAAGTCCATTCACTTGTCCACCCTTCATTGGAACAATGTCATTGACCACAAAAGGGCACTTCAAATTAGTTCAAAGTTTGTTTAATTCTTTTATTCTTTTAAATTGTTTTACACATCTGTTTTATTGTTTCCAAAATTGATGACCCAGGAGATAACTTGCCACCAATTATTTTTTAGATTCGTTTTTATTCTTCAGTAAGTTGTTGCAAAGATATGAAACACAGGTGGTTTGAGGACAAGAGGAATGCGGTTCAAGGGAGTGGACGGTGGGTAAGTGTTGAGCAGCGGCGGACAGGAGGGGTGGTGGTGAGCAGCGGTAGGCGCCTGGAGGTTGTTATGGTGAAGGCTTGGTCAAAGAACGTGAACAGTAGATAAAATATAATAATACTATACAATGTAATCAGGCCTCTTGAGGGGTTAATAATTTAATATGATGATTGTATGATAAAATAGATAAGATTGTATAATACTATCCTATGTTACGCCAAGCATGTGATAAAAAATAGATTTGTAGTATTAGCTAATACTATCAAGCCTTATACGACCTAACAAACGTGGCCTTATAGTAGAAATATCTTATAACGTCAAACTATTTAGGGAGATGGTTTTCATGACAAAAGGATGATGGTTTCTTTGAGGTGTATTTTGCTTTATGCTGCTGTCAGTATGGTTATTTAGTCAAACGTGATTTTTTTAAAATCTATTTTGTGAAACTTCTATTTTTATGGGTAAAAATTTCATTAGTGTTGCCATGAAGTTTTCTTTTATCTTGTGTGGTTACAGCAAACCTGTGGAACCTGAGCGCCTCTTTGATTGCCTTCCAAACTCAATGCGACCGTCGTCTGGATCACCTGGCCATGAGGGTGAGCCTAATGGGAAGCATCCTTCTTCTAATCATCATTCTGATCCACACAACAACAACAATAATGCCGAAGCTGTTGTATATACACCTCCGGCTCTTATACCACCAAGAATTTTGCCACTGCTACATGATTTAGCTCAGCAAATGGTTGAAGCTGGTCACCGCCAACAGTTACTCAAAATATACAGGTAATGCTCTTTGTTTGATTGCTGTTGCACTGTAGAAGAAAAAGGTGACATTGCCTTGCCGTAGATCTCTACATTTGATCAATTGTAAAAGGAACTGAGCATGAAAATTATTTTTGATCCATTAATTTGAAATCAATTTCTCTATAAAAGTAGGTGAACAAAACGTAAAACCCAAAACCAAAATTTGACCTGAAGTCATGAGAAAAGGAACCCATGCCTACAGCTTTTGTGCTCAGCCTGAATCCTCATACAAAGGGCAGCTGCTTGGTCTTTACAAAAAGGATTTAAGGAACAATTTGACAAATCAAAGTGTACTATTTACATTCAGAGACAAGATTTCTGTGATGACCCAGGGACCAAACATGAAATCATAGTTACCTCACTCCTTTGGTAAATCAATTATCAGAAAAACCCAGCAAAATTATAATTTTACTTTTCAAAATTTTGTCATGCTCTTGGCTGTTAGAAGTATAGGAAACTGCTACGTAAAGTATTTTTAATCAATGAAATGTCAACCCTAAATCAAGGATTGATTTAAGTACATATACACCTGTAGTGCAAGTTTCTAACAATGATTAGTATTACTGCTGCAATTGAGTTATGACTAGGATACTTATCATTGTGTAGAGATGCCCGTTCTAATGTATTGGAAGAAAGCCTCCAAAAACTTGGCGTTGAGAAACTCAACAAAGACGATGTTCAAAAGCTGCAATGGGAGATTTTGGAAGCCAAAATTGGAAACTGGATCCATTTCATGCGTATAGCTGTAAGAAGATTGTAGAACGTATTTTTTCTTTTCCCTTGTTTTCCATTCGAAATGTAATTATACATGGACAGGTCAAATTGTTGTTTGCTGGTGAGAGGAAAGTTTGTGATCAGATTTTTGAAGGCTTTGATTCACTTAGTGAACAATGTTTTGCTGAGGTGACTACAAACAGTGTCTCTATGCTACTTAGTTTTGGAGAAGCAATTGCCAAAAGCAAGAGATCCCCTGAAAAGTTATTTGTACTTTTGGACATGTATGAAATAATGCAAGAGCTCCATTCAGAGGTATGGCTTTTGACATCCAAATTCTTAAATCTTGCTGCTATCAATCTGGTGCATTGTTCCATAAATCTTAAGGGGTGTATGACTCTATCTGTAAATTTTTATGTTATATTCAATAGTCAATCACGAGTTTACCATATTCACAATAGCACTGTTATTGCCAATATCATGTTAATGCCTTTTCATTTAGACTGTTATCTGTAATTTTCCAGATGTTTGAGAGACTAGTACGAGGCCTGTAACTTATTTTAGTTAATTTACCATTTTAGAACAATGGCTCTATTGAGGATACTTAGGCCCGTATACTATTTGCAACTTTCATGTCACATTAATTATTGGATTTATCATGATTCTATCCTTCAGTTTTGCCCAATGCCTCTTGTTTAACCTGTTTCTAGGTCTTCACTCTTCTATAAGTTGGTAATACTATAAATGGGAACTCCAATTTCTTTTACGTTTGTTTTATCTTGAAAGTATCAAAGAAATTTTTTGAATTATAATATTGCCACTCACTATTTTTAATGAGATATGGATGATTTGGAGAGAGAAAATTTCCACACCGTGAGTGAGAAACACTATCTAGTAAAGATAAAATAAACCTCTGACTTGTGCTTCTGCACGTATCTAGAGGTTTTTTATGAACAATTAAAGCATTATAGCTTTTCAGTAATGTGGCTTTGTTATAAATTTCCTCTCCAACAGTTTAGCATTCAGCTCTGATTGATAGAATTTTACATTAGCCACACTAATATATTTGATATGCATGCTGCGGAGTAGATTTCGGGGGCTGTTATATATGTAAAACAAGCACAAGCATACTTCAACGGTCTTATAATCTTATCAACTCTTTCACCTGACAATTTTCAGATTGAAACACTTTTTAAAGGCAAAGCTTGCACCGAAATAAGAGAAGCTGCAAATAGTTTAACAAAAAGACTTGCTCAAACAGCCCAGGAGACCTTTGGAGATTTTGAAGAAGCAGTTGAGAAAGATGCTACAAAGACTGCAGTAACAGATGGAACTGTCCATCCTTTGACAAGCTATGTAATTAACTACGTGAAGTTTTTATTTGAGTAAGTTCATCTGTGTTGTCTTCTGATCCCAATTTTTTTAACCATATCATCATATTATTTACAGCATTCGGTCCTATTTTCACTGACGACAAAGCTGTTTGTCACTGTTTGTTATTCTTTCTTTCTTAATTATAATTAAAAAAAAAAAATTCTTTATGGTTCAAACTTATTCTTTCATTTATTTTGCCTTAATATCTTCAATTGTTTGTATTATATTAGTTGGCTTGAACCTGTACTGGAAGTTCTGCACTAGTACATGACATAATTATTAGTGTGTACACTAACCTACTATTCCTATTTATGCTAATAATTAGGCCAACTGGTGTATCACTTCAAGTAACAACCCTAGCTCTTTAATACACTATGATTCCTGGTGGATACTATGTTGCAGCTTGTATGGAGGTTTTGCGTATGTTTTGTTAACCATCCGGTTAATGATTGTTTTGAACTAAATGAAAATTTTCATCTATTCTGAACTGACATTTAGATTCCATATCATAAATTATTCTATCTACATGGGAATTGTGCAATCCCATACTTTAAATCACTTGTTAAACATTCATTTTTTCTTCTCTAAATAAATAAAATGCTTAAGCTTGTGTACTCTCCTCTGTGTTTGTGTGGGTTTGCAAACTTCTCCGGGATCTTCATCATTGATCTTTACATAGTTGAGCTGATCAGAATTCTATAAATCTTTGCAGCTACCGGTCAACTTTGAAGCAACTTTTCCAAGAAATTGAAGGTGGAGACGATTCTTCACAGCTAGCAAATGTGACATCGCGAATTATGCAAGCTTTGCAAGCCAATTTAGATGGGAAATCAAGGCAGTATAGAGACCCTGCATTGACACATCTCTTTCTCATGAACAATATTCATTACATTGTCAGATCGGTTCGGCGGTATGTGATTATGGTTATTGATTTTTCTGAATCGCGGTTTTATTGCATTCTCTTCTGGTTCAAAGTTATTTTTCTTCCAATCCTCTTCCATTTTAGGTCTGAAGCCAAGGATTTGCTGGGGGATGATTGGGTACAACGGCATCGGAGGATCGTGCAGCAGCATGCAAATCAGTACAAAAGAAGCGCTTGGGCAAAGGTATTGTTCTGTTGACCCGGCTGACTGCAACATGTCTTGCAGCATTTTAGTTTTATGATGATTAGATGGCCTGCTTAATTAATCCACCATCCTTGGAGGGTTGCGGCTGGCCTGACAAGTCATCCTGTTCCATCTGTTTGCTGTTGGAAATACCAAGAAGAATCATTTGGTTAGCTTAGACATTTGTAGCAGGCCTGAGAAAGAGGGGTTTTAGTGAGGGTGATTTGGTAATGTTGTTATCAATGTTATGGCAAGTGAGCTTCTTTTCATGTTTTCTTTTTTTATGGTAAATTCCAAGTTTTCCTTTTTCATATATGGAAGGTGATCGCTGATTGGGCAGCCTTGCTACGGTTCTTGATTTTCCTTCATGGTATATTAGTGTATAATAATTGTGTCGAGGGTTTTGATCTTTGTGCAATCATCTGGCTAAAAGCTCAGAATGCCATCCCCTTCATTGATTTTTTAGTTACTCTAAACAGTACTTGCTATTGCTGAACTTAGATTCTTTCACTTTGCAGATTCTTCAATGCCTATCTATTCAGGGCCTTACCTCATCAGGTGGTGGGAGTGGTGCTGGCGGTGGTGACGGTGGAGCTGGAAGTAGTAGCGGTGCTTCAAGAGCGCTTGTTAAAGACAGGTAGCCTTTTCTGTTACTTCCATTTGGACTTTAATTTTGGGTTAGTTATTTTCTCTTTCTTTTAACATTTAGATGTGTATGTGTTTTCAGGTTTAAGACATTCAACGTTATGTTCGAGGAACTCCATCAGAAACAATCTCAATGGACAGTTCCTGACACCGAATTGCGAGAGTCTCTTAGGCTTGCAGTGGCTGAAGTCTTGTTGCCCGCCTATAGATCATTTGTGAAACGCTTCGGGTGCGTTCTCATTTCAGTTAATTGCAAACATGATTTACATCACTGCTAACTATATTGTATGTGGGGGATAAGTAACCATGGATGTGAAATCATGTCTTTGTCTCCTTTGAGACAAAATCACACATAATATCGAATCAAGTTGAAAGATATGGTAATAATTTTGAAATTTAAAAAATGGTAGATATATTTTCTATCCTCCCTAAAATTTAGGGTAAATTTAGTTATACTTCACCTCCTTGAGGTTTTGTGCAAATCAGTGTATGAAATCTTCAAAGGGTGAAAGGGAGTTGAATTATGTTTAAGAAACATGGGTGGTTTTTTTTTTTTTTTAGGATGTAACATTTAGGGAGTCAAGTGTAATTTATCCTAAAACTGCTTTGTCCACGATACAATAATAATTTAATTACAAATGTTCCCTGCTTCAACTTTTTTTCTTTTTTAGTGTCAAATTAACTCATCTCGCGGTTTTATCTAGTTACTGGTTCAATCTTTTTCAACTCGTTGTCGTATATGATGCCTTGTGGTTTTATATGAACCATTATTTCACTGTGATGCATAATAACTAGGAACCTGCTGTGTTTGCAGGCCTCTAGTGGAGAGCGGAAAGACTCCTCAGAAGTACATCAAATACACGGCAGAAGATCTAGACCGAATGTTGGGGGAATTTTTCGAAGGAAAGAACATGAACGAAACCAAGCGGTGAACGAGTCGCTACTGATAAAGGTAGGAGGATGATGGTACATAGTGTTGTGGATTGGTTTCTTTTTTCCACTTGAGTGGTAGTTCACCATGATTTAGATGGCTGAAGGTATCTTGGGCTTTTATGGAGGATTCAAGTGGTTTGTTTCAATCGGGTATTGCAACATCTTTTAAGAACTACGAGGGTGAATGAATGTCTAAGGTTCCTTAGAATTGCATGTATAGTACGTTTTGCTGGATCATTGATTTGTTGGAACTATGTAATACACATGGTTGTAATGAAATAAATAAATATATGTGTGTGTGTGTGTGTAACAAGGATATAGGGATTGGTGTAACATCCTCCCATCAAGTTTCAAATTTGAGTTTGTTGATTCTTTTCCTCCTGTTGTTTCCATCGTAAGAGCTTGCATAATGCAGTATTAAAATTGAATAGAATGTATGGATGCGTGCCTGTAAGGACCTAAGTAATTAGTGATAGTGTGAAATACTTATATCTTTCAAGAAGGAATGCAATGGAAGGGCTGCTAGTAATTCGTTTTCGTTTTTGGGGTTTGTATGTAATCTTCCCAAATTAGGATTATTTTAAAATGCACCCAAATAAAAAAGGGAACTTTTGAAAGAATAAAGTTCAAATAAGGGACTATAACTCTTAGATGATACAAATAAATAAAGCGAATGACGAGCCATCCTCTATAATAACTTATAAAACATGACATGTCACTCAACTCAGAAGAGATTTATGAACACTCGAGCTTGTTATAATAAAACTCTTGAAAGGAATTGTGAGGAGAAATGCTCAAATACCTTAAGGTTGTGGCTAAAAATCTTCTTAATTTAAAATATCCCTATTTTTGAATTTTTTATTAATGCTATGCTGTTGTGCTAATGACGGTTACAACGAGTGAGTAACGGGTTTATTTTTAAAAAAAAGATGTGAATTCATTTTTTTTGTTATTAATGTAAAAGTTATTTTGATAAATGATTTTATAAGTATTTTTATAAATATTTAAAGAGTGTGACATAATTTTAAGAGTATTTAAATATAACATAAAGGAGTTATTTATTTATCTCATTAAAATAAGAGTGAAAAGTGGTAAAAGCATTTTGAAGGGTGAGTATTAGTAGTAAGCAGTAGTATAAATTGGTGAAGTGACACGTGGCGTTGTTTAGGGAGAAGGAGAAAGGAGGAGGCATGGCCACGTTGAATGGCACGGCGCCACTGAGCAACCTTGGCTTTATCCTTCTTCTTTGCACTCACTCATCACTTGTCAATTCCCCCTTTCCGATGGATGACGGTACAGAGGCATACGATTCAGGTGCAAACATGCGTTTTTCTGATCGCATAATCCCTCACATTCTCCGTCTGTCAGTTCTCTCTCTCTCTCTCTCTCTCTCAAATTAATTCTTCTTGTGAGGATGGTCTTAATAGACTTACTGTATGCAAGGATTGTTGTTTCAGATATGGTTCCCGTGCTACATCTCGCGACTTTGACATCTATGCCCCTCATGCCTCCTTTGAGGATCCACTCATGTGCGCCCGCGGGGTGAAGCAGATCAAATCAGCCTTCTATACTCTTCCCAAGGTTTGACTAGGAGAATTCATTCTTTCAAATATTCTCTCTTTCTTCTTTCTCATTGTTGACCAAATTTCAAACTTGTGTTTGGCTCCTTATTCTCCTCCTCTAGTTGTTTAGTGAATCAAAGATTGTGGAATACAGTGTTGAAGAAAATATGGTGTCACCGGGAAAAGGAGAGGTTGGTAAACCTGCAATCCCTTATTGTAGAATCATGTAGCATTTCTATCTTCTCTTCTCTTCTCTTCTGTTGTATCAGTGCTTGCTGCTTGATTTCCAACACACTTTAATTAAAGATACAGATCTTAATTGACAACAAGCAATTCTATAAATTCCTGGGGAAAGACATCGATATGATATCACTAATCAAGTTGTCTGTTGAGGAGGGTAAAATAGTTCGCCATGAGGACTGGTGCGTACGCATCCATAAATTTACATATCATTTTGGTCGCTTCTTCTTTTTCTGATTTGTATATAGTAGCACCTTATGGCTCAAGTTAGTGTTTCTTCTATGTTCCAAAAACTTAGTCTTTCTTCATTTCTTTAAACAATATATCCCCATTTTCAACATCAATTAGGTGGGACAAAAGACCGTTTTCAAATAGAGAAACAGCCAAGGTGCCACTGCTGGGCCGACTTGCAGAAATCACCCGTAGGGGATCAATGCTGGCAACCCATCTATTCATGGGCTTTGGAAAGGACCCAAATCCATGAATCTCTGAACATGTTATGAGCTTTATTCTACATGGGCCTGTGTGTAAGACTAGACATTCTGCTTATATATAGCGTTTTATTAAGTCTTTAGCTTTTTGGCCCAAAACAAATTCAGGTTGTTTTTGCTTTGGTGAATTGTAGAGTATGCTGAACCTTTGTAACTTGCTATATATAATAGATTAATGCTCACTATACTATATACTTGTACTGATTACCATGCAGCTGGTCTCTTGGGTATATCGGAAATAAAGTGAAAAATAAGGACAGGAGTGAAAATTGATTGGAATTTACAACAAAAAAGTTTATACATATTCTAGCCTCTAGCTACTGCAATAACGCATTTGCTTCATTTAGGTAAATTTAAAGAGGATTATATACGGAAAGAGGACTAATTTAACTACTATATGATATTTTGAAATTTCAAGGATCATTTGCCAATCTCATTGAATGTTCCAACAAAAAGACTTGTAAAATTATGCTATCGGATGATACAGTTTCTTCAATCAATCTAATAATTAGAATCGTGTGGTTTTAATTATACGGTGTTGACCTGTTGTTGATGATCCATACCAAATTGAAGATAAATTTTATTCCCTCTGTCCATTTTTTTTAATCGCTTCTTAAACAGAGTTGTTCAACACTAATTGTTATTTGATTATACTAAGGAAGCGTCAAATGTATTTTTTTTACACTTATATTGTTATTATCTTTTATATTTTTCATAACGTTTGCTAATTATAACACTTATTTCTTAAGTTTAATTTTGTCTATACACTATATTTTTTTTATCTTAGTGTCAATTAAATATTTTCTTAAATAGTGTGTTTTTTCCTTTTAAAATGACGACAAAAAATGGAAGGAGGAAGTATATCATAGTGTTTTTAGAAAGAATATTGGATAAAATAAAATAGTTTAATGAAGAATACTAGAGTATTCATGAATGGTGGCCACTTGGAATAATATTCTTGTAATTCATGGATTCTTTAATGGCTTCAGTTGAGAATTATCTTCAGTGTATATGTTAATTCTGTTTCATGTTATGCTATGCTTATATTCAGCATCGATCAAACTCATATAATCAGAAGAAAAAGCAAGTAAAATGGAATTCCACCATGTCACCTCTACTTTCCCTTAAGCACCTAGTTTAAATTTGTATATTTTCGTTACACACCTAGAAACCCAAAAGTATTTGTAAGCAGCACATATATAGTAGGTCAACTTTTTCCACACATCCTCGTTAACTTTCATGACAACTTGCCCTTTTTGACTGGTCATCTCTCCAATGTCTCGGGCCTTTACAACAAAGACCATTCCATTCCCACACATCCAACACAACATTCCCTCCCCACCACTACCAATCTTATGGATCATATTATTTGTCCCTAGCTATTTGAAGGATCCAAGGCCACTGCACACCATCATTGTGTAATTGCCACAATTATACACTTGTTATTGGTAGAGTTTTAGATCCAAGAAAAATCCCTTACTTTCATGCAAATAAAAGTTCCCCCCCCCCCCTCCCAATCTTGTAATACTAGAAGAAAGAGAGAGAGAGAGAGAAAACTGAATAAAGGGTGTGGATCAAACACACAAGCCGTTTGAGCTTTTATTTATTTTTCTTCTTTCTCTAAAGACTGCAAAAGCTCAATGTGTGGAAACTTTGTCTCCATGCCAATCCTCATATGCCACTAAGGGTGACAAACAAAAGAATTGCAAGGGAGGAAAAAAGTTTCATTCCCTTTGAAAAGTATATGTATCAACGTATTTTGAATGCTTTAGTGTGTCACTACTAATGACCCCTAAAAAGAATACAATTAATGGGGTCCTGCTTTTCAAATTCTCTTTAGCCCCTTTAGCTTTTTCTTGTGTTTGTAATGATTTCTGGATCAAGTTTGTAAGATATTAAAGTACTAGTGCAAGATATTGGTGTTTTAAATAAAGAACCTTTTCGCCGTCGATCGATCGGGAATGAGTACTAACATGGAAAGTAGTTGCAAATTATATATCATCAATCAGAAAATAAATAACAAAATATTAATTGTAGTTAAGAAAATGGGATATTCTATTGAACTCTACCATAATTTTGAGTTCCAAAACCCTAGCATGTATGGACCAATAAAAGACATTTATGTAGATTTATAATAATGACATGTATAACACATTTAATTTTATAAAATAGTGCTTGAAGAAATAAATTAATTTTATAAAAAATGAATCTTAGTTTTTTTAAAAAAAATATAAAAATACCAGTATAGATTAGGGTTGCACCAACATAGAGTTGATCAAGGTGTTATGAACTTTGATCCCTTAATTAATCAATGATATCGAGTTTGAGTCCCTAGTAATGAAAAAAAAAAAAAAGCCCTCTTAATTTGGGAGATCCCCACCCTTTACAAGGGCCTACAGTTGGGTCAAATTAGGTTAGTCGAGTTTATGATAATAAGACCTAGATATTGTGGTTCAATCAAGATAAAAAGAAATAGATTAGGGTTGTTGGCAACGTATTAAAATTGCTCGACCCTAACGTGTGGGCTTGAACAACCCATTAAATTGAGTGGGTCCAACCAATAATTTTTGAAGTAAAATTAATTATAGTCTCACTTAATCCAATTTGTTTTGACCTACCTCAGGACTAACTCAAAATAGGCTAAACCATTCTATATATAAAAGACGGTTAAATGGGTCGCAACTTGTTAGGCACACAAATTAATGATTCATACTAAGCATGAATTAATGAGCTCGCATATACTGACCGCTTATGGCTAATCTACCAACTAAAATGGGTTAATATTTTCAATATTTTTAATAAATACTTCTATATTAATTCAACAATCATTACAACCCGGCTCAACCTATTTAAACTCACTAAGTTAGGTCGTGAGTTAAATGGGTTGGGCCAATCTATAATAAGTATTAAAGAAAACAACACACATAATATTGGTTCAACCTATTTGAGGTCAGCTTAGGAATGGTTCAAATTAGAGAAGTCAAAGCTTATCTTTTTTGGTTTCCAAAATATAATAAAGAAGCATATTATTTGGAAACAAAGCCATAAAGAAAAGACAAAGAATTTAAAAACCTAGCTATATATACTACAGGCACTACATGATTGGAACATTAATTACTAATTTGGCTCTTTCTCCCCTCATTTGTTCCATAATGAGTATATGTCATAACAAAATGTTGTAGGATAACCTATGGACTTATCCAGCCACTCTCGTTATGTTAGCCAATATAATTAATCCTTCCCTACCGGATATACTAATTATTATCACTAACCACTGTTAACCAAAGGATACATGCATAGGGTTTTCCATTATTATTCCAAGGATCCAGCATATGTTGTTGATAATTTATTATTACCATATCTTATGAAGCAGCAGCAGCCTGTATTTTTCAATTTTAATCACCTTGGTTGATCCTATGAAGATTTAGCCTAGAAAAGTAGTCCCTTTCTCTTGACGGCTAATTACATTCTCATGGGGATTAATTTATTCCTTTGTCCCTCCTCAGCAAACAACCTGCTTGTGAATTGTGATGGGAATATGTTATGACTCAAGTCCATGAAAAAAGTTTAACTCAAAAGACTAGTTTATTAGACGACAGAGTTTATGACTTAATACTCACAATAGAATATTAATTACTATAATAATGATAAATTGATAATAGCTAGCACCAATGTTAAAAAGGATCATTATCTAACGGGTGAAATCACCTATAGTTTTGTTGTTCTTTTTCACGAAGATGTTGATTTGATCTCATACATACGTCTAGCTTGTCTAGTCTCTACATTTTAATTTAACTATCAACCTTTAGACATGTAGAGAGAATTTAAAGAAAAATATGTTCTTAATAATAGTACAAAATTATTTGAATGAATGAAATTTACCTTCACTAATATATTTAATATTTTCTTTACTTGAATTGCATGCTGTGATCAGCAATAAAAATAAAATTATTAAAAAATGAAATTAATATTAACATGAGAATTGCACTGAATAAATATTTTAAAATTCTAAATTATCGAAAGGGTGTACAATTAATTTAAAACGGGGTGGAATATTATCGTATACAATAAGATAAAAGAGATTCTCCCATTTTTGTGTCTAATATTTTTTTTTTCATTTTTATCCTTATGTAACTAACTTTTATTTCTTTAAACTCTTTCTACAAAAAATAACTAGACACTTTCATCTCTTATTCCAACACTTTTTTTTATCTCTTCTTAATTGTCCTTCTCGCTCTTTTTTTTTTCAAACAATTTCATATCCCATCCTTTATTAATAAAAATAATATGGATGGGGAGGAATTAAATTATAAAGGTGTATGAAAACGATTTATACATACATAAGAACCACAAACCTAAGATTAAAAAGTGATTTGTGTGATACTCACTCCGTAATCTTGCTCTAGTTGGGTTATTGGGTACAGTGCTCGAGGACTTTTGTATCTTATGGTGACAATAATAGCCTGTTGTAACGATGCACTTTTATATATATAAAATAAATAAATTAATATTGGTGAGATAGTGGACTGCATGAGAATCGGTATATAACTACCATATGATTGCCTTTTCCTTACAGCAAGAATGAAAAAGTAGGATAATATATATATATATATATATATAGAAATAATTCTAGAGAAACCTATATATCTCTCTAGAAGCAACAACTAAAGAAAGCTAAGAATATTTTATAATCTTTTGGATTTCTCAATTATTACTGGTGTGTGACAAGTGTGTAACTTTTGTTACTGTAAATGAACTTTGTACCACAGTTCTGGCTACGTAGGGTTTTTAAGAAGGAACTTTCTTTTTAAAACATAAATAAAATCATTTTTGAAAATTTTGAAATGTGAGGGGGGAAGAAGTAGCATATTTCCGTACAATTAAAGAACCTTAGTTAAAGTGCCAATATTGTTGCTTTACTAAACTCCAAATTGAATCATAGTCAAGCCACTTTCCCTACACTTTAGCATACCATTTTTTCTCTTTAGTGAAAAAATGAAACAAAATAGTATTATGTTTTTCATACACTTTAGTGATTTTTTTTTGGTCTAAACCATAATTAGTGATTAACAAGTGTTATTCCACTTGAAAACAAGATATTTGTTTATTGGGAATTTTTTAAGACTCACAAGTTATAATTATGAATAACAATTAAGTGAAAGCATTCCTAATTAAAATGACCACTTGGGGGTACGTATTTAACATAAATCAAAGTGTTTTTCATGATTAGGCATATAAAAATGCAAGATTCGTTAGATAATATTGTTTTATAAAATTATTGAAAATGCTGATAAATATGTCATGTTCATGCTTTGGGTGTAAGCCAGGAGGTGCTGCAATACAGGCATGAGCATTATATTTTTGTGTCCCTTAATTAGTAAGAGTTGGGTATGCTTTCTTCTTTTAAAAAAATTAAAGAATTTGTCCCATTGGATTGTTTTTAGTGTGTGTTTGGCGTTTGAAATTGATAATGCAATTGGAATTTGGAATTAGAATTGTACTTCTCAATTCCAATTTTTGTATTTGGTCTAATATATGGAATTAGAATTATAATTTCACAAATCAATTCCATGGAATTGAAAAACAATTAAGATAAGTTTATCTGAATTCTTAGCTCACACCCTAAGAATTATCAATTCCAAACCCAATAAATTTCTTCTTCCACATTAAATTTTATAGGATTCTTTCTCTTTCACATTTATTTGTTTGTAAATCATATTTATTGAAATTTAATATATATATATATATTAAATTTTATAAATGAATAATTTAAAAAAACTATTTAGTACAAAAATGAATATTTTATTAATGAATCATTTTTAAAAATAACAGTAATAATTAAAATTTATTATAGTAAAAAAATAATTATTTTGTAAATGAATAATTATTTTTAGAAAATAATAAAAGAATTATTATATTAAAAATAATTATTTTATTAATACTTTCATCAATTTAATATTTTGAATCACAAATTCAAATTAAAAAAATTTAATTTAATTTAAAATTACAATTACAATTCATGATCAAATTATTTAGTGCACTCAAACATAGAATTTAAGATTCTATTCCAATTCCAATTCTAATTCTATACCAATTTAAGAATTGGAATTGAATTTAGAATTATACATTATAATTTCAATTCCAATTCCAATATTCAAACAGACTTTTAGAGAGGTTTTAATGAAACTTGACTTATACTTGTGGAGATAGCTCGGTGGGAGGAGGGGAGTGAGTCTATACATTTTTTTATATTTTGTACTCATTAATGAATGAAATGCGACATGATAAAAAAAAATGTCATGTTCATGTTTGATAGCACGTTACACTCTTAAAAAGTTCAGTTAAATTAATTAATTTTCATTCATTTACCATTTAGATATGCACCGTTATATAGATTCTCACTTGAATAAGAAGGTGTTGGCTTCTAGCTAGTACCATGCATGCATCCTCTTGTTCAAATATATATGATGCAGCTGCACAGCAAATGTAGGCATCTATTTCCAACATGCAAAATATTACAACCTTTTTACAAGTATCTTATATTTCGAATGTGTAGCCGAGAAGGGTAAATTATTTAAATATATACGAAGAAAAAAATTAAAAATTTCATCAATGTTGAGTTAAATGATTTGTTTAATTATTAGTATAACTCAATTAACAAAACAAAATTATATATAAGTAAGTTAACAGTGAAGAATATATATATATATCGATTGACGATATTATATTATCATTATGAATCGGCAAAGATATTTGAGGCCTTAAAACATTAAGAAAAGTGACACAATCATTTTGAAAAGGAAGCCGTAGGTTTCTTGTAAGTTAGGGAAGGCATATAAGTTTTGGATTAATTCACTGAAAATTTTAAATGCCAAAAAGAAAGGTCAATTTAATTTTTGTCTCTTTCTTTACTTCTTTTAGAGCATGAAGGATCAACTTATTCCATTATCTTTTAAAGCCTTTGGCCACTTTGCTAGCAAGACCTTGGTCCACTTAAATCAGTTTGATTTACAAGTTTTCTTTTATGTATTCTCTTTTAAGGAAAAGAAAATAATAAAAAAATAAAATAAAAAAGAATAAGCATCCATCAGTTTTATACTAGTAGTTTATAACTTAAAGGTTAGGTTAATAATGCTTAAAAAGAAAGTGAAATAAAGGCATGTTTTTATTCTGCTAGTCCAATAGTAACACCTAGCAAGAAGAAGCTGCTTTCTCAAAATTGAAAGTTTTGAGTGCCTTTTGCTTATAGACAATTTTACATTTTGAAATAAATTAAAAAATAAATATTTTTGCAAAAATATTTACTATAAATACGCAGATCGCTTAAAATTAAAATATTAATACATAGTATATTTATCTACATAAGAACTATGATTGGAGAAGAGGGTTTTAAAAACTCTTGGTTGATATTTTCATTAAAAAAAAGGTGGAAAAGTTGTTGCCAACTTGATGTGGCATATTTGGTTACATCTTACATGCTCATATTCGAGAATTAAATTTTTTTTTCCTTCTATAAGTCTATTTTATGACATTAGGACAGTGACGCATGTTTGGGAAATGCGCATGGCACCGAGTGCTAAGTATGACCTCATATGAATTCAAACAATCAAATATAATCACAAAAATTTTAAGAGAAGAAAATAACAAGATGACAATGTGTAAAAAGACATAAGAATTTGACATATTTTGACAAATCTCACGCCTACGTCTATCTTTTCGGATATTCAATACTTTCACTACGAGGAGAAAAACGGTACAAGAATATATTGATTTTCACCCCCAAATTTTCTGTACATCCTCTCTCATAACACAAAGTATTCTTCACATGTTGTTTTCTCACACTTCCACATATCTCGGCCATTAACTTTATTTATAGTCAATGATTCTTAATTATTAGGAGTCTTTATTTCAAATCTCAACCAATTTTCTATATCATAACATAATCTATCCATATCCATACCAATAATTTAAATATTACTACATTTGGAGATATTCTCAAGGATATACATATTAAAGATAAAGCACAAATAAAATCAATTGCAATCCTAACCAATTTTCTCGGCAACGATATATACAAATTGGAGTCAAAGAATATTTTATTGAAAACTTGAAGAATACAATAAGAAACTCAAAGGGCACGAAATATATGGGTATTGTACTATTGTTCATTAATTCCAAACATGACATTTGGAGCATATATGTGCTCATTTTAACTATGACATGCTTCTTATTCGTAGAATTCAATATTCATATATACTACAATTTTTTTGATAGCATTCATATATACTACAATGATTTTTAACTGAGAGTTACTTTTAATTCATGATGATAAAACGATATATCTTGAAATTGAATAACTTTTGGCAACTTGATTTTCCTTTGCAGAATGCTTACGCTATGAATAATTCCTTTATCCACCCTTTTCAAGACCTGTAACTTTTTGTTTTTTATTAAAGTCTTAATTACTCTTAAAGACATATTTGAACTGTCCTTGAGCAAATTAAGATGACTTCGATTATTTTTTTTTAAAGAAAAATGTAAAAGAATAATTTTTTTTCCTAAAAATAACGTGGTGTACTTATAGATTTTTTTTGAAAAATTTAATTATCCTAATTAATTTATATATAAGGCAAACCTCCTTAACCACCAACCTAACCCACTGAACTTATGTGTGGTTCTGGTATGCCACAACTAGTGTGTTGCATATGTTCGAGAATGTCTAGTCTATATCAAAGTTTTATGAATATAAGCTGTTAAAAAGATGCATATATTTATAAGAATCTCAAATAGTTATTATGGACTAATATACACAAATGCAGAATTTATATCTAAAGCTTATGTATAGATTTGGTAACCATTTTTATGCAACTAATATTTGTTTATTTTTATTTTTTGATACTTAAAAGTTCATCTCATTGTTGAAAATTAACCAATTTTTCTTTGAAAGAGATGTATCTTTTATTTATATATATATATATACACACACACACGTAAGATTAAAGCTGTAACAATAATAGTACGTTATCCTGACAAAGAATTGTATGAATGTCAAGCATGCATGTATGTCTTTCTGCCAAAGTCCTATTTCATCAGCAACAGAAGCATAAGGAAAAGCCTGCAATTTTTTATATTTGCTTTTCTGAAACAAAACAGGAACAGAACAAAAATGTAAATTGGAAAGCGATATAACCATTTTTTTGGCTTCGTTTTCCCTTCTTTTTTTTTTTTGAACTATAGTCTTCATTCTTTCCTTCTTTTTATAGCAACAATAATAATAATAATATTAATATTGATATAATTACTATTATTATAATAAAAGTGATTTGAGTTTTTGACCTTCAAACTATCAAAATATCTCACCATTAATATACTCCTATAAACAAGTACAAATTTGTTCTTTTACGAATATTAATATTATTGGTTATTTTGATGTGATGTTGGATATTGATAGTTCAACGCATATTTTATCCTCACAAATCTTATAAACTCTAAGCTAGTTGGACTTACGTTACTTAAACCACATTCAGCAAGAATTATATATAGTGGAAGCAACGTGTTATATAAGTCATCTTAATTAGGAGAACTTTGTTTGTGGTGCAAATGCATGCAACTATTATTATTATTACAAAAATGTTACATGTACACTCAATTTCATACACCCATACATACACCATTAATAATGCACAAACTTTATTCTCACGAGTGCACAAACATTACAAACTTGTAAATGATACACTCATCTATACTTAATTAAGTGCACAAACATTACATGTGTTAAAACACAAACTTTATGTATATAAATACGAGATGTATATATGGTATATGGTTTTTGGTGTACGTGCAGCAGAACTCTTATTATTATCATATATATATATATATATATATATATATATCACAATGACATGAATGGGTGACAATATTGTGCCATCATTTTCTTAGCTCATTCTTAGAAGATTTGATGATTATTACTACTTTATTAGATATATATACTACCCTTAAGACACAATATACAAATTAAAGAGAGCATGGACTGTAATGAAACGGATCATGATGAAAGACGAAGAAAATTTCTTGAAATTCAAAGCTTGTAAACTAAGTAAAAATTACATGTAAAAAAGATTAGAGCACATTAACATATACACAGACTCATGAGTACTAAATATACCATCCCCTTTCAAGCTTGAAAATTGCACTTCAAGCTGTATCTCTATTCCATAACCTCTTCAATCATATTTTTCTTTCCCCCCACTAAGTGTAACTAAAAGGAAAATAAAAAGAAAACAATACAAGAAAATAAAAATTGGAAAGAAAATGAAAAGAAAAGAAAAGTTACACCCAAATTTAACGTAGAAAGATGGTTTATCCCCCCATGCATCCTAATCACATTTCTTGCAAGTTAAAATCAATCTTCTTATCAACTAACTCTAAGATACCATTGTGATCTCCACCAAAAGCAAAACCTGTAGCATCATCTTCAATGGAAATGTTCAAATCCAAAGAGAGACTAGTACTACTTTTCTTCTCCAAGCCATCATCATCACCATCATTCACAACATTATTATTCTTCTCTTTCCCTTTGCCTAATTCATCATCAGCAGCAGAAGACAGTGACATTCTTGAAGAAGAAGTGAACAACCTTTCACAGCTGAAAATGACAATGGCATCCTTGAGAGGAACAGATTCACCACATGCAAGTGTCAAACTCCCATTCTCAATTGCTTCCCTCACACCCTTCTTTGAAAAGTGGTCAACTTGGTCAAAATCCTCCAAGAAGAACACCCTATGAGGGTTCTCATTCACCAATTCCCCAAACCTCTGAACATAACTGCCTCCAAACTCATCCCTTGCCCTCTTCATACAATAACTGCTCTTGGAACAATCAGAGAAACTGCTCATGCCAATTGTCACAAAGTTTCCATAAGATCCAAACACAACCTTGGCTATTTCCCTTGAGATGCTCTCTTTGGCTTGAGAATTCAAGCCAACAAAGACCATCCAAGTTTCTTGCTTCTCTTCTCTCTTCACAATGTCTCCCTTCCTCATTCCTGATCTACAATGAAGGATGGTGCTTGAGATCTCTTGAATGATCCCTTTGTGGTTTGGTGCCTTGCTCTCCAAGGCATCACAGAGGATCTTGAGATTCTCAGCACTGATTTCCTTGAACATCTCTGTGCTGTCTAAGCCTTCAACTGCCTCACTTGAAGATGCCGAGTTGGGGCTAGAATTGGGATTTGACAAGAGATCTGGCTTAGGGACATTATTTCTGTCTGGCATGAACATTATGAGGTTTCCATCGTAGCAATCATCAGTTTCAGTGTATAACTCACAATATTCCTTTGGTGATTTCTCTGGTTCAGAAATGATTGGCCAGTTTATGAGGCTTTGATGATGCAAGTTGTTAGGCTTTGTTTCATGTGAGGAAACAGAATTGGGAGATGAAGGGATGCTTGATGAAGCAAACAAGATTGGTTTATCAAGAATTGAAATGTGTCTGTGTACTGACTTGCAAAGTGAGTTCCATTTCTTGCATAGATCCTTAAGCCTTGCATTTTCCTGGTTCATAATAATAAAAAGGAAATTTAGAAATGCTTTCAAAATAATTTTGGCCATAATATAAGTAAGAGCTTAATTGCTATGCACTCTGGTAGTGTAAAAACCAATCAAATCTTGTCATAACAGCAAAAAAGTTTAACTCTCTATCCCACTGCTTTAAAAGGCATACATTTTAGTGGCTTTGATTGGATAACGGTGTAAAATAATTTACAATTCCATGGCATAGCAATTAAACTCTACAAGTAATTTATGATGCAATAATAATACAAACCTCATCATCCATTATGTGACTCCTCTCTTCCTTACAACTTTGCAGCCATGCTGGCAAGTTAGCAGTGAAAACTTTCTTGCTAACACTGTTGGTACTTATGCTTTGAGCTTCTCTCTCAAAATTCAGTGAGCAATCCCTGCAGCAAGTTAGATTCTTTCTGACTCCTCCTCTTTCTTCAAAACACACTTCCTTGAACAACACCTTGCTTCTTCTCTCCTCAGTTTGAAAATCACTATAATGAAACAACAAAAGATGTTTACAACAAAGCACTCAATAGGACAAAGAAAAAGAGATAAAAAAAGCTGAAGAATAGAGAAAGAAATTATATATTAATTACCTGTCGAAGTTTAAACTTAGGCTCAAGCTGCCAACTGGAATTGTGAAAGGATGAAGCTCCCAAATGCTTTCTAGGGAAGGGTGACATATCTTACACTTCATGTATGCCTTAAAACTTGCAACCCCCATAAGCCATAATCTACTATTCTCCCCATTTCCACTAACCAATTTTTTAAGCTCCATCACCATCTGCTCCACAGAACAATAGTACTTTGTGGTCCTTTGCTCACAAAAACTTGACCAGAACTCAAACAACCACTTCAAGTCACCAAGATAGAGAATAACCCCTCTCCCCACATAGCTCTTCACAAGGCTCCTAACCTCCATGAGCTTCACCTCAACCTCTTCCTTTCCAATGTTCTTAAAGTACATGAGAGGAAGGCTCACAAACTGCACATACCTCAGTTCTTCTGGAACATTCCCAGCCTCAAACTTCTCCATCACTCCCCTGGCTACTCCCTCAGCACTAGCAAGACTCTCCCCAACAATAACTGTGTTCCTCCTTCTCTTCACAAACTCATTCAACACACTAGTAACATCATCATTATTATGCTTGGTGATGAATGAGTCACCAAATTGATGACCAAAATTCCTAGCAGATGGTGACACATGGTTATTATTGTTATTGTTGTTGCTGCTGCCACCACCACCAAGAATTTGAGGCCTAATGATGCTGCTATCTTTGGGAGAAGAATTATTCTGTGAACAAACCTCAATTGAAACAGATTGTTCAACCTTGGTTTTCACAAGGGTGCTGGAGAAACCAGCTTCCCTCATGACCCTGCTGACAGAAGGGTCATCAAGGATTGAGATTATGAGCTGCTCAACCTCAATCTTCAAGGCCAAGATGTGCTGCTGCTGCTGCTGCTGATTCTCTATCGATCCGCGCCTCTGGTGTGCCTGGGCGCGCTTGAAGGCCGCCACCAGTGCATTGGAGAGTGATGATGGTGTTGATGAGTAGTGGTGATGGTGTGGCCCCAGGAGAGGGCTTGGCGTGGATGCTGGAAGCCTGTTGAGGGCAACATTGAAGCAAAGCTCGAGGGCCTTGCACTGGAGAGGGTGCGAGTGGCACTGGAGGCAGGCCTTCCTCAAAAGGCCAGTGGAGGTTGCAAGCATGGCGCTTGCCACGTGAAGAGGGGTCACCTGTGCATGGCCCCTCCTCGTGGCAAGGTTCACTGCCTGCTTCACAACAGCTGCAGCCTCAGGCGTTAGTGCCTGAAGCTGTATACTGCAAATTCCTCCTCTCATCTTTCACGGTTAAACTAACTAGTATACTAGTACAAAAGGGTATTGGAACTTAGAAGTGTAGGAACCAAGAGTTAATGGAATTTTGGATCAAAGAAGTTGTTGCTCATTTGGGTTGGTTTGATATTAGATAGTAGAAAACAAAACAAAGGCTAATGCTATGATGGTTTATACTTTGTTCTGGGACACTCTTACAAACAAGTTGTGTGCCAAGATGGATAGATATATATGGGGGTGAGTTTTGTGCCTTTCTTGTAAGTGAGGGAAATTTTGGCTTTTTATATGGAAAGTGGATTGCCTTGCGATATGCAAAAACTTTGTAAAGGGAATGTGGATTATCAAAAGCTACAACAGCTCAATGTTGTGGGAACTATAAGAAAGAGAAAAAAAAAAAAAGGAAAAGATGTGGCAAAGCAAAGAAACAAGCTTTAAACACTATGAAATGGAATAATAAGTCACTTTTGTTAAGAATAAGCTCAAAACTTGATGATGGAAAAAAAGAGAGAGATTAGAGAGGAAAAAAAGAAAGTAAGGAAAAAAGAGAAAGTGGATAAAAGGGTAAAGAGAGAGGACTGTCTGTCTGTTTGAATGGACAGGGAAGTACTGTGGACTATGGTGGTATTTGTGATGAGAGGCTTTTTCTCTTTTCCTTTTATCTAATCTCGAGGAGGGAAGAGAGGGACCCTCTCAAAGAGAGGGAATAATATATGCTTTTTGAATGATTGATGGAATAATGAAAGAATGAAATCACAAACACACAAAACAAAACTCTCTTCCAACTATTGAAAGAAAGCAGATTGCATGGAGAAGAGATACATATCAGTGTCCCTCAAAATATATATGTCACTTTGTCTCTCTCTCTCTCTCTCTCTCTCTCTCTCTCTCTCTCTCTCTCTCTCTCTCTCTCTCTCTCTCTCTCTCTCTCTCTCTCTCTCTCTCTCTCTCTCTCTCTCTCTCTCTCTCTCTCTCTCTCTCTCTCTCTCTCTCTCTCTCTCTCTCTCTCTCTCTCTCTCTCTCTCTCTCTCTCTCTCTCTCTCTCTCTCTCTCTCTCTCTCTCTCTCTCTCTCTCTCTCTCTCTCTCTCTCTCTCTCTCTCTCTCTCTCTCTCTCTCTCTCTCTCTCTCTCTCTCTCTCTCTCTCTCTCTCTCTCTCTCTCTCTCTCTCTCTCTCTCTCTCTATATATATATATATATATATATATATATATATAACTACTAATTCATTGATATGCCAAAAAAGTGGCTTTCCTTGCAAACATTTTAATCAGAGTCTAAATCATATGGTTTTCTGTTGCCTGACACATTTTGAGAAATATAATTAAGATGACATAAATGGAAGGAGGAAGTGAATCAAAATAATAAATAAATGGAACAAGGATTATATATCTATAGTAAATGGAATTTGTAAATGTTTAGTGAAGAGATGATGACAGTAGAAAAATGACATATGGTCTTGATGGCATTAACTAACTAGCTAACAAAAATTGAATTTAAACCTTTTCTAAATTTTAAGTAAAGTACTTTTATCTTTAGAACCGAACCATTTCTTTCTTAACAATGGCATCCTCCATAATCCAAAAAGATTTCTCTTTAACTAAGGTATAAGGGTATACGAGAAATATAGTAAACATCATTTAACTCTTTTTCAATTTGTAATATATTTTATTATCTTAATTGAAATTAAGATTAGTTTTAATCATGTAGTATTACATCTCTTGAGCGTGAGCCTCAGCACAATGGTAATCCTAAAAATAGACTCTACGCTTGAGGAGGTAAGCTTGCGTGCATTTACCATCCTCAAACTCCCATTAGGTGAGAATCTTGTGCACCGAGTCACCTTTTATGTATTATTACATCATTTAAAATATTTGAGTTCAATTATTAAACTCATATATTAATTATTTCAAAAGTTATAAATATAACCGATCATCCTGTATCAAAATTGAACTCAAAATCTTCTTATTTTGTGTGTTAAGTGCTAACTAAAGTCATAAAATTGTGTGTCCGGCCAAGTGAAATACATCTTTATTGTATATGCCCAAAAGATGGTGTATTAGACTTGTACTCAACTAAGAATTTCTTATAATGTAATAGCTGCAAACAAAATGTTCTTAGGGTCATGTAACCCAACCAGTAAAATGAGCAAAATGGTTCTGCAGTGTATGATGGGTCAGGCCCCAATCCACTGTGACAAAGCCTGTGTAGACTGGTTTGACCCGTAGGCCCATTTCAGTAAGTTAAACCCATTCCCAACCCACAGTCCATTATGCTTGAATTAAAATAGCATTTGGCTAATTAAAATGCAAGCTTTATAATTAAACTAGCTTTTCCTTTTCTTATCTTATTATTTCTTTAGTTTCTTTTTAGTTTTTCTTTCTTTCTCGTTTTTTCTCACTTCTAAATTAACAAAACTCCTGTTAGTGTGTCTTGGTGTTCCACCTTTCAAGTTCAAAATGCCAATACAGAATTCTCTTGAATATGTTAACTATTTCTTTATTTTTCAATCACTCCAAAATGAACAAAAGAAACATCTTGTTCTTTATTCAGCAATTTCGGATGCTAGTGGACCTCTCGGTACGATTTGAACCTGGATAACATACTACAAGTTAAATTGTAATTTAGAGTTTTGCTAAGCAAGCTTGTTGAATTCTATGATATACCCAAATCCTATTGCAAAAGAGAATGATGATCTACAGATACATACCCAAAGTCACATAGGGATACTTTATCATAATGCTTTCAAATACTTTATCCTCTTCCTTTCTTTAAACATTTGCACTTTTCTGAAGGGTAAAGGGAACGAGGAGAATAAACATCTAATATTTTGCCGTCTCTACTTTCTCACTCAATATGATTGCTCTTTTCTTGAATTTCAGTTGCATTATCTATGAAACTAAGTAAATGAAACATACAAGAGCAAAGAGGATATCATTCAATGCATTATGCATCAAATTTTTGGAACATGCTTAATGAAAAATCATCCAGGAGGAGTATTTTGACATTGAAAGGCTATACTTTCCTGTTCAGACTCTAATCAATAAGCTTTGTGGCGTGAACAAGAAAAGCTTCTATCTATTATGCAGTTTTTGTTTCAACGAAATTTGATTTTGGTGCTTGAATCATACCGAGGAGTATATTCCATGACGACAATTTTTCTTTCTGATGATCTCCGTTGAGCAGCGTTGGGAGCTTATAAACACTCCAATACCCAGGTCAATGGCAAATCTAAGGGAAATTGGTCATTGGCGACGTACCTGATTACGTGGACTAATATATATACCTGACTCTTACCCTGATCGGGATAAGATATTTCCTCGGATGGGCCCCACCTTCCTAGATCAAATCAGTCCCTGGCAGCAGCCCTAATTCCATGTGTCCTCGTACACGTTTTCGGGTTGACCTACCCCTGGTGGGTTGCTCCGACGGACATGCTTACTCTTTGCAAGTGATTGGGCCTTCTACAGAGGCCCAGTGCATAACAGATTTATATATAGAGAACGGGGGATTAAAAAAAACATTTGTGAATTTTGTCAATGAGACTTAACAAGATTTGGACATTCCAAAACATAGAATAGCTAGCAGCAGCATACCCGTCAACATCTATCTTCCTTAATAATACTTTAAGGGCCCTGCTTTGTCCTGCAAAGCTCACTTAGCATAGCCTCTCTTTGTGACAGACCACTGCCAGTGAAACACATTTGAAAGGTAAAAACTGACACAGGAAACATGTAGAAAGGGCACGTAATAAAACAGTTTAGGTATCAAGTATCAATTCAGTAATTGCTCTCATGTGAAAGTACCTGAGACTAGTTAAACATGGATCACATAAAGTGATTAGACATAAAGACAAAAAATGCTGTAGTTTGAGACAGGAATAGAAAACATAATCTGAAAACACAAAATCATATTTATTACAACTACATCAATCCTTTCTGCATGAATAAGAATTTCCTGATGCACCATGGTGTAGAAGTAGAACTATTCACAAAATTTACAAAAAATAAAGAAGAAAAAAAGGTCAATATATATGAAGAAAGCATGAATGAAGAATCAATCTAGTAAGTAGGTCATCTTGCAGGGCGTTAATACATTTTCTAGAATGTTTCTACACCTTCGCCACACGAACTCCAGAAAATTGGGGAATCCAGACCAAAAATTTGGTACATCATCTTCTTGTGAAGGGACAATAGCAGTTATACATCAAATGAAAACAATTAGCTGCAATCACTTGCCATTGCCAAATATAAGAATCCACACTAATACCATATAAGACCAGGCTGACCAGCCTCCCTGAAATGTTTTGCATTTTTATTTTCTCATCCTTTTATCTCTTAATATCTCCAGACACACAATCTAATTTGGTTCAGAAAAGTTTGTGCAATTGTGTATCTCCAATCATAAAACTCCAAAAATTGGTTTCATGTCAAATATACATTTGTCCCTCATGTGTGCAGTTAAAGTTTTCAATATAATCTGAATATTTTCAGGTCTAAGCTTTGTTGGATCATCCGAGAGAAAAGTTTGCATCTGATTTTGTACTTCGATCCAGCTGCATCCGGGAAGCTTCACAGCTCTATTCTCCCTCATAAGCACCCTTAATCTTTCAACCTCTTCCCATCTTCCAGCCTCAGCGTGCATGTTTGACAAGGTAATGTAATTGGAGGCATTATGTGGCTCAAGTTCTAAAAGCATCTCAGCAGCAAATCTACCAAGTACCAGGTTTTTGCATACACGACAAGCCGCAAGCAGTGAACCCCATAATCCAGCATTTGCTTTCACCTTCATCCCCCTCACTACATTGAAGGCTTCCTCTAACCTACCCACGCGGCCAAGCAAGTCAACCAGGCAGCTGTAGTGTTCAGCCAAGGGTTCAATAGCGAAATCTTCAACCATACATTTAAACAAATCCAAACCCTGATTGGCTAAACCAGCATGACTGCAGGCTGACAACATCCCAATGAAGGTAACCTCATCAGGAGCCATCCCCTCTGCTAACATCTGTTCAAAGGCTTTAAACGCCTCATTTGCGTACCCATTCAAAGCATAACCCGAAATCAAGGAATTCCAAGAAATAAGATCAACACATCCAATATCTCTGAACACTTGTTCGGCACTTTGCACCCTTCCACATTTTGCATACATGGCAATAAGGGCATTGCTAACAAATAAATCATTTATATAACCACTCTTCAGAATGTATTCATGAAGTTGCTTGCCTAATTGCAAAGCAGCAAGGTTAGCACATGCACTTAAGGCACATGCAAAAGTCGATTGATCGGATTTCTGTCCTTCCTGCCCCATCAGAACAAAACTCTTGAGAGCATCCAAGTATAAGTTATTTTGTAGGAACCCCGCAATTAGAGAATTCCAGGAAACTATATTCCTCTCTCGCATGGCATGAAAGATCTCTTCTGCTCTATCCATCTGTCCTGCCTGAGCATATCCGGAAATCATAGTATTCCATGAAACTGCATTCTTAATGGGCATTTGTCTAAATAGATTGAGAGCTTCATCCATTCGTCCACTCTGTGAAAATCCTGCAATCATGCTATTCCAGCAAACAGCATCGCGGGCGCCAATTTGACTGAACATTTGACTAGCCTCATCTATCCTTCCATTCTGCACTAACCCTGACATCAAAGCCGTTTTTGCTGCTACATCTTTGCGAGGCATCTGATTGTAAATTTCCCTTGCCTCATCAAGCTTACCAACTCGAATGTACCCATTAATTATTGTAGTCCATGACACGCAATCTGTAACTGGCATTTCCCTGAAAAGCTTCACAGCTTCATCAATTTGCAAGTCTTGGACATAGGCTGAAATCATTGCATTCCAAGAAACCACATTCTTATCAGGCATCCTGTCAAAGAGTTTCCTAGCCTCAGTAACCTTACCATGTCTTGCGAACCCACACAACATTGTAACCCAAGAAACGGCATTAGGATTCGGAATCTTTTCAAACAGCTGCCAAGCAGAACTGAGGTCACCGCTGTTAACAAACCCAGCCACCATCAAATTCCATGAAACCACATTCCTCTCAGACATCCTCTCAAAAAACCGCAACGCCAAATGCATGTTCCCATTTTGAGTATACCCGGCTATCATCGAGTTGTAGGAAACCAAATCCTTCACTGGCATCTGCTCAAACACTTCCTCAGCCTCACCGAACCGACCCTTCTTCGCATAACCGGCAATCATCGCATTCCAACACGCAGTGTCCAACTTGTCCGGAACCAAATCAAACAGCTCCCTGGCCTTCTCAAGCTTCCCCTTACGTGAATGGCAAGTTATCATCAACGCCCACGAGAAATTGTCCCTTTGAGGCATTGTGTCAAACAGGTGATTGGCCTCTCCAACCATGTTGTTGTGAGCATAACCAGCAATCATGGTGTTCCAAGAGACAAGGTTCCTCCGGGGCATTTTATCAAATACCTGCCGGGCATCGTAGATTCTACCGTTTCTGGAGAATACCGAGATCATGGAATTGTATGTTACGAGGTTCTTGTGGGGCATAGTTGAGAAGACCGTGATGGCCTCTTCAACTTTGCCAAGTTTGCCAAGACGAATGATCCGGAGGTTTTGGTTGAAGACATGATTTCCTTGTTCAGCTAATGGTTTGAGATTATGTTTCATTGTCCATCAACAAAGAACCTAACTTAGATCCATAGACTATGTTTATTGAATGAGGCTGAATATCGGATTGTGATATCGCATGATGTCACTGGACACACATCATCGATCCCAATTCCAATCTTCATATCTCCTCCTCTTCCTTTCTTGTTTGCTCATTGTGGGTATGAGAAACACAAGCTTGGGTCAAAGTAGTTTGGAGGCAATGCAGTTTGTGATCATTGCATTTTTCACCCTCAAGTTGCAGACTTGCAATACGGCAGAGAGCCATGGGTTGTTCTTGCTTTATTTTATTATTATTATATTATTATTTATTTAATAATTCAAAACGCTATTTATACAATAGTTATGTAAAATGTTCTACAAATAATCCATTTGAACTTTGAATCTGTTTTNTTTTTTTTTTTTTTTTTAATTTAGCTCTACTGTTTGATTTTATTTTTTTTTAAATTCTTTGCTGCTCAGCTATGATACAATCAAATTATTCATAATCATTTTTTTAAAAAAATTATTTCTTAATATACATATGGACGTTAATATTGTTATCCATAAAATTAATTTTATCTTATACAAGCTTATATAATGACGGAATAAAAGTTGGACAAAATAAAATTATATAATTATGTATAAAGTGCCAAACATTATATAATATAAAAATTTATCCAATGTATTACTTATACTATATTATCATGTTTAATACTATCATGACTTGTTATATGTGGTGTGCCAAACAGGGCTATTGCCAAGTATGTCACGATTCTCTAATTCATCGAAACCTATGGAGAGAAAAAAAATATGGTGACAGCATGATTTGAAAATAATCTTACATTAAATTGCTTCATTCATTATGTGCATGTATATCCCTTCTAAATGATAAATCCTTGCACGATATAGTCGAACACATTTAATCAATGCAAAATTCAAAATGTTATCAATCATCAATTTTTATTTGCAATGTTTAATAAAAGATATATAAAGAACAAAAAAAAATCAATATAATTTATAATATTTCTAAAACACACGTTATATGTATTTCAAAAACATGCAATAATTTTTCCTAAAAGCACATCAGACATGTACATATGAGAGATACACATAGTTCATAGTAAAATAGGCCAAATTAATTAATGCGACAAAACATGGTTTGATACCATAAGAACAGGCCCAACAAATATTTACTTCCTCACACATGTTCAATATTTTTTAATTTAGTAATTGTTCTAATTAACTGTTTGATCTATAAACCTTTGTTTTCACTTAATTTTCTTCTTCCAACAATATCGTACACAACTAATAATCGTCCAACATATTTTATTGCCTTAGCAGTTGTAAGAGATGACTAAGATTTCTTTGACACAAATTTTTGCTCTTGTTCTCAACATTTCAGGTTTTTGCTCATTCCTTAAAATCCACACAGTTTCCTAATTAATCTCTATGGATTATCTTTGAATGATCAAAAAACACTTTAGAGTAACATTGTCTTTTTCTAACTTTTTGCTGCTTGCATCTTTTTGTAGTTATTTCAATGGCAATAGAAGTAATTGCTGATAAAATGTGTAGAGAAGAATTGGATCCAAAAAATTGTGACATCCAAGATTGTCAACTAAGATGTTTGGCCAAGTACAAATATGAACTGGGCGTGGCTTGAGATTAGAGGTTTTAAAATAGGGAACCTCCTTTATTAGGTGATATTCTTGATGGGCTTAGAAGGGTTAGGACCCCCACAAAAGGTTACCATGTATTTTTCATGGATTAAAGGGTCCTAAATTGTTCAACATGTGATGGATTTAGTGGACGCATTGAAAACCCATCATATGCTGCTCCACCATGGTTTATATTTTCTAAAGTTAGTTGATGATGATTCAACTTATTGCATACAAAAGATAATTAGAAAAAAAAAATACACAACTTAGTAAATAGTGTGTGATTTGTTGTTGCGATATGTGTGATTAATTTACTACTCCCTTTCTTTATTGTTAGTTATCACTTTTGACTTTTTAGATCCGTTCTTAATAGCAATTAGATATTGAGGGTTATTTTGTAATTTCATTTAATTAATTAGGTTATTAGTAAGATTATTTAAGTTTGAACATAGTGCATTAAGGATTAGGAATGGGGAACCCTAGAATACAATTGGGATAGTAGATAGTCTTTCGAAGAGCTGCCATTGGGAGGGTTGGTGGCCTCTTGAAGTATTACCGATCCATTTTTTTCTAATCCAAATTTTTTTATTCAGTGTTTTGTTAATTATATGAAGGGTCGTTACAATCTGACATTGCAATCTCCACAAGCGTGAAACTATAAGACTAGTTAGTTGTTTCTTGTCATTTATATGTTACCAAAGAATTAATAATGGCGGTGAATAAATTACTAAAATTTTTGCCCACTCTTAAACCAAGAGATATAGAATCAAAACTCCAACAATAAACAAAGCAGAATCGCAGAGGTGGATGTGGAGCAGTAATCCACCTCATTATTTCTTACCCTTCCCTCCACAAGAAAATCAAAGACTATGACATTGCTAAAGCAATTGAAAGTGATTTCAACCCTAACCAGAGTTGCTTAATAACAGAGGATTTAATCACCAGTGGCACATTGATTTTGGAAACTGCGTCACCGCTACGTGCAGTGATGTTGTTTTGATAGATAGAGAGCATGGTGGGAAGGTGGAAAATTAAAGGGCTTTGAAAAAGGGTGGGTTTAGATAATTTGATTTGTTGTAATAAATTTTTAATCTTTAAATAAGATACTTAAAAGACTACCAAGTGTTTCAAACAATAAGTGAATCATCATAATTATTTTTCATACAATATTCATTTTTTTATTAATTACAGAAGATATGGGAAGCATTAACCATATGATGCAAATAACCAATGGTGGGGAGAGCTGAATCAATTTTCTGAGATTAACCTGTTGCATTAAAAACCTTGTCATTTAATCAAACACTTCTTTGCCCATCAAGAAGAGGAAGTTGAAAAGTGATTCTTTTAGAGGTTGGTTAATGAAGAAATTGCTTCTCCCTCCCAACCCACATATTAGTAACACTTTGGTCTAAAGACCACCTTCCAGTAAAACAATCCCTCAAGTCAGGGATGGAATCGATCCTTCAACGCAATTGGCACTTGAAGATCAATCTGATTTGATCATCATATTTGTTCAAATTTTTAATAACTATTTGTTCACTCCTTTCTCGTTAACAATGTACACCAGAAAATTAGCCATGAACCAGCAAAGGGCACATCGGAGATTAGAATTTTAAAATTTGTATACATACTGAGATTTTTTATTATATTAATTAAGGTTAGTAAAATTTTTAAATATATAGTGTAAGTGGACAAATTTAGTGTAACGTTGAACATGTAGTAAGATTATCTAAATAGACCGAAAGACGCATAGGGTATGGGTCATTTGAATCATCCAATATAATAAGTAATCTTAATTTGACTATGGAAGCACCAGGATCGTGCAATCTCCCTCACAAAACCTTATCTCCTAATATTTCTCATGTCCTCCTAGGAAGTCAATATTGCTTATCACCTGAACCACAGTAGGCTAGGATTTGACAAATGTGAAATATCTCTATTTGCCATGAATATATTTGATAATTAATGATAACCACAAGATTTAAAATGCTTGCTTAGAAAAGACTGAAAGCACACGCATAAAAATCTAACAATACTACAATTAATATGTACAAATGTATTGATCAGACTAAAAAAATACCCATTGCAGAATTATTTATTTCTTTAGTTGACTTTTTAAAACATACTATTACTCGCAATTAGATCTTAAGCATGATTGCGTTGATCAATACTTCTTTCAACAGTAACTGTTGCGTTTATATTTATATTACTCACGATTAGATTTTAAGGATGATTGTGTTTGATTAATGTTTCTTTCAACTATAAATATTACATTACATTTGTTGTCTCGGACCGTTTTTTCCCTTTGTTTTTCGAAAAAAATTTAGCAGGTGCGTAAAAAATACTTGTTTAAAAACTTATAGTGAAAATATATCACCAAAAATGTGAGGTTTTTTTCTAATGCATTAACTGTATAGAAAATCATCAAATCTTTTTTACTTTAAATTTAAGAAACGAATTCATTAGTTTTTTTTTCTTTTTCGTTTTTATAGTGTTCACTTTTGATCCCTTCATAATGATTTTTATCTTAGTGGTGTTGGATGTAAGACAGAATTTTATCTATATACTTGAAGTTGACATGCACAAGTATCGGTACGAGATCCCAATAGAAAGCCAAGTCCACAAAATTATTAAAGCATGATATGATATAAAAGTTGAAAAATTGTTGGGAGTCAAGTGATATAGCCATATATACAGGCAATGAATACACTTGAGATTGAGAAAGAGTGAGAAGGTGAATACAATGGAAGACTAATAGGCCTAAAGATCACACCCTAGCAGAGCCAGAGGGCTGAGTCCCCTCTCCTTGTGGGTACTGAGCCATTCACACCAAGGCCAGATATTTTCCAGTGAAGCTTGGATTTCAAATTGAATTGGCACCTGGTCACATGCTATAGGCATAATATAAAGAAGGGTAATGTTCCAGGAGCAGATCAAAGAAATTCACCAACCGCATTTCACCTTTTACAACCAGTCCAAGAAATTGTCAAGTCCAAGATTCAAATATGTTACAATATAAAACCATTTAATTGTGATGGTTCGTGACAAAATCATCATTCTTCTTCCTTCCTTCCAATTTGTATATACTAGCAGCAACTTTTCATTCAACTTACTCCAGTTTTCCCAAAATCTGACCATTGTATGTTTTTTCATTTTTCTTTTTTGGGTAAACACTTTAGTTTTGTTTTTTATAGTGTCCAAAAAGTTGAAGTTAGTTTTTTTTTTTGTGTGTGTGTGTGTGTGTGTGTGTGTGTGTGTGTGTGTGTGTGATTATTTTTAAAAAAATGATCCAAATGTTAAAAAAATGACTTGTTTGGCTAAATAAGCTGAAAAGAAACGCATCTTATCAACTCATTATTTTAGAATTATTTATATTGGCAAATGCTCCTTCAAATAAAGATCTCGATCCAGCTGTTAGTTTACCTCATTGAGTTCCTCTATCATCCTCATTGGTTGATGATGGTGAATAGCCAGGTTGGCTTGGCGAGTATCCCGAACCGGGACTGCAAACAGACCATGCTCAGATATAATATGGCTTGGCTTCCATACATGCAATTTAGCAACTGAAGAATGATCTGCATGCATAGATGCATACCTGTACTGTGGAGAACTTGCGCCCCTGCTGTTACATTGGCCAGACCTAGATGGGCTACAAAAATGCAAAAATATGAATTAGTCACACAATATAACCTCTTTAAACTGAATAATAATAATAATAAATGAAGTTCACTTACCTGCTTGGCGTATACGTTGGGCTGGATGGAGAATAAGATGGAGATATTGGTGAATATGATGGAGATGTGGGGCTGCAAAAAATATATATAATAGTTACTTATATTTACTTGGAGTTAAGAAGTATCACAAAATATATGTGCAATTGAGAAAACAAAGACAGTACTTGGAACAAGCTAATCACTGAACAATTTGCTGTGCTGCAAAAGTTTTGAGGTTCCTCCTCAAACCCAAAGTAGTTGGAAGAAAAATGAAGGGAATGAAAATCAAGTTTTCAGGATAGTGTGTGCATGTTACATTTGTCACATTCCTTAACCAAAAATCAACCCTAAAAAAAAGGAAAAAAAGACCCAGTGAATGACTCACCTATAGTTTGGAGATGTGGGACTATACGGGCTTGATGGAGACAATCTTGGCCTGCTTGGATCATATGCCAACAAAGGAAGATACTTTGCAGACTCTGGACTGTAACTTGGTGATGTGGGGCTATATCCAGGAGAGGTGGGGCTGTATGCAAGCGATGTATGCCGACTGTAGAAAGGCGAAGTTGGGCTGTAAGAAGGTGACACCGGGCTATAATACGGAGAAGTAGGACTATATGCAGGTGAGGTTGGGCTGTATGGACGTGAGGTGGAGCTGTAGGTTGGAGATGTGGGGCTGTAATTTGGAGATGTGGGGCTGCTATTGTAGGTAAGTGAAGCGGGGGAGTACAATGGACTAACCAGGGAATAATCGGGGCTGATAGGACTGTATCTTGGAGAGTTTGGGCTGTAGCCAGTTGTTATGGGGCTAACCGGTGAATATGGCATTCCACGATCATAAAGTGAAGATGCCATTCGACAAACATAAGGTGAAAACTCTGCGTCAGGAGTCGGGGACAGCCCTACCCTTGGGCTCAACAAAGGAGACATCAAGCCTTCATGATAGGGAGTTGCAGGAATTGAGGAGCATGCAGCTGCCATGTCAAAGTCAACAACATCCATAAAACTGGCATTCTGAAGCATCTCATCATTAAGATACAGAGCACATTCTCCGGTGCCGATGGGGGCAAGCTGGCCTAACATGATATTTTCAGTGACACCCCTCAAGTGATCAGTCTCAGCATATACTGCAGCATCAAGGAGAATATCAACCGTCTCTTCAAACGAGCATCTCATCATAGGCCCGGTATCGTTCCGGTTGATACCATGGCGCGTGATCGCCATCAAATGCCCCCGGTAAGTCATGGTATCGCAAAGAACAGCCAGATGCCTGTAATTGACATAAGAACCATCAAACGAAATGACAATGCGTAGTTCTTCCAGCAGAGCCCGCCGAGCTGCCTCAATTCCAAGGACTTGAATAATTTCAACCAGGTGGTTGCTTCTTGTCCTTGATGCATCAACCTCGTCATGGCACATTGCAGCTAAAAGGTTGACACCTTCAGTATAAAGCATCCATTCCTTACAATTCTGAAAACTTCCATCCTCGTCAAACTTCTCAACTGTTGTTTCTTTCATAAAAACTTTGTTGATGTCTGGAATGCCTCGCAAGGTCATTTCAGTCAGCATGTCGCTTTCTATTTTTTTTAAGAAAACATCATCTTCAGCAGATTCATCCTGAATCTCTTCCTTGTGAGCTTCATCATTCATGATACGGATACGAAGTATAAGTTTTTCAGCGTTGTCATCATTGAAAATACATGTCAGGTCGCCACCAAACTCAAGGTTAATCTTCTCAGCAATGTCGGCCATACTCAACTTCTTATCCACCATCATTTCACGATTCAGTTCTACGCGAAGCAACCAAGGTGAGATTTTCTCAAGAGCAACATCTTCATCAGGAATTTCATAGTACGAATTCACCAGATCAACATCTTCTTCAATTATTGTACTCATTGGGTCCGGATCATACCACACCTCTGTGGCCTGGGTCACACTCCTGAGAGCAGTGTATTCTAAAGCACACTGCACACCCTTGGCCCCCTCTTGACTCCTACCAACCTCAGGTTTCAAATACACAGACAAGGAAGGCGTTTTGATTCTCTTAGCAACATTGATGATTTCCCTTAACCTGGGAACACCGAGTGTGACATTCTTAGAACCGACACCGGCAAAGTGGAAGGTGTTGAGAGTCATCTGAGTAGCAGGCTCACCAATTGACTGTGCTGCTACACAGCCAATCATTTCCCCAGGAGCTACAAGTGACTGCAGGAACCTTGATTCTATTTCTCCCACTACCCACTCAAATGCCTCACGAGAAAGCCTATACTCCTCCAGGACCCTTTTACTGGCAAGAGCGCTGCGAAGCAGAATATTGAACAGGAGGGTAGCATTCTTCTGAGCTTCTTGGCTCAATAGATCATCACCAGGAACAACCTTAAGCCTCTCCTGTAGCTTATCAACAGTTTCCACAATTTCCATTGGATGCATGTCCGAAGGCCTTCGGAAGTCAATCTTGAATGTCTTCTGAGCATTCCTGATAAGCCTCAGAAGGTTAACAGGCAGCGCAAGAGAACTGTCACCGGTAGTGGCTATCTCAGTTGCAAGGAGATATCTATCTTCTTCAAGCTTTCGAGCTTCAGCCTCAAACACGTTACGAAACTCTCTGATGGTTTTCAAGTCTTCAACATGCTTTTCATGCATGTAACTGGGCTTCCAGTTTTCATCATCAAGCTCGTACCTAAAGACCCTATCAAATTCTGACCTTGTCATTTTATGGATATCCAGCTTCTGTGTTCCTATCCAAACAGCATCCATGCCATCTTCTCCATACAGAAATTGTATAACATCTCCAAGAGAGTTCCTAACTGTCCCATCATATTTAACCATGATATCCTCCATAGCCTTCACAAGCCGCCTCTGGATGTATCCAGTTTCAGAGGTCTTCACTGCAGTATCAATAATACCTTCCCTACCTCCCATGGCATGGAAAAAGAACTCCTGAGGGGTCAGTCCACGGAGATATGAGTTCTCCACAAAGCCACGACTTTCAGGCCCATAATCATATTTTGTAAAGTGAGGCAATGTCCGATCTGTGAAGCCATACGGAATTCGCTTACCCTCAACGTTCTGTTGACCCACACAAGCAGTCATCTGAGATATGTTGATAAAACTTCCTTTGGAACCAGCTGTCACCATTGCTTTCAGATTATTGCTCTCAGATAAACTCTGTTGCGCGTTCTTTCCAGCCTCATCACGTGCTTTATTCAGCGCCTAACATTATCAAAAACATAACACATCAGATCCAACCAAAAGAAAATTTCGACGATACAGCAAAGTGACAAAGCAATCTAATGGAATCACCTCATTCACTTTATATTCAAATGTCTCCAGCATCGTCCGACCAGGCTCAGCCTCCAACTTCTTTTCTCGAGCTTTCCTGATGAGATCTTTTACTTCCTCCTTGGCCTTTGAAATGTTCTGATTAATAGCCTCCATAGTTGACGCATCAGCAATTGTGTCACCAATTCCAATGCTAAAAGAATTCTGCAAGATCCAGTAGTTTACAAGCCACTGAGTATGACCAAGAAATTTGCGAGCTGCATCGGGGCCAACCTCTTCCCTGTATTCAAGTAGACAGTCAGTGGGGTGAACAAAGAAGAAAGGAACTGAGCGTAACAGTATCCAGAGCAACAAAGTTCACAACTATTGTCAGAAAGCACTCCATCACATGATAAAGTTTGTTAAACAGTGCAATTAGGAGTTAGGTTCAGATCAACAAAAGAACAATTCAGCCCTCTTTTCAAAAAAAAGTAGTCAAGGTAAATGGACCATGATAGCACTCGGCAAGTAATTTCAAGTAGAAATAATTAATTGTATGATTATTATGTGCTGGAGCTGCATACCAAATGACATGGATGAGACTTCCAGCAGATGTTCCAAGTGTCTTTTTGCATAGAGTCCCGGTAAGTAAATTTCCTTTTTCTATTCTGACCAAGGTATCCCCAGGGGTAATGGATGATCCATTCTCATCCTCGTTGTGCCAGCTAGAATATCTAATCAAATTTATTTGTTTAGGAATGATAAGATCGAAAACTTGTTTCCCAGTCCACAACGGCTCTGGCTTCAATATTGTAGGTGTAGGAACTTTCCCATCAAAACCTTCCAACCACATCAAAATGTTCATAAAAACATCCTGAAAAATGTAGTCTTTTATCAGACTTCTGAATAGCTTGTACAAGAACAATGACACTGAAGTGAACTGCATTACTGCAGCACTAGAAAAATTCACTGAATACTACCTTCGTGATGAAGGTATCTCTCTGGGTGATTTTTCTGCATCCTAATAGTGTATCTTGGACAATTGCCATAACTGGCCTGTTTGATTGAGGTGACACAATGCATTTAGGTACCATCATGAGCTCCAACACCTCTGCTCTGGTTTCAAATGACTGGGGAACGTGCATATTCATTTCATCGCCATCAAAATCAGCATTATATGGTGAAGTTACTGACAGGTTAAGCCGGAACGTAGAATAAGGCATGATTTTGATTCTGTGCCCCATGATAGACATTTTATGAAGACTGGGCTGCCGATTGAAGAGAACAAAGTCTCCATCCTTCAAATGACGCTCCACCTAAAACCACAACATTAGGAACTATTAGAAGGTATTAAGAGAAAACCTAAAAGATAAAAATTGTTATTTTCAATAAAAAAAAGTGCCTTGTATCCAAGCTCCAAATGGTGATCGCTACTTTTCTTCAAATATCTGAGATCAAGTCTTTGCCCATCGTCACGAATGATGTACTTGGCACCAGTTTTACCAGGTGGAGGATTGGGTCCATACTCAACAAGTTCCTTCAACCTGGTTTTTTTTTTTTTTTTTTTCATTTCAAATATTTTTCATTAAATACTATAGAAAATGCTTTAAAAGACAAGCAACTGGAAAAAAAAAATATTCAAATGACAACCTTTCAATGTTATATGGAGTTACAGTCTCAGGGTATGTTAGGTTCAAAGCAATACTCCATGGCACTCCCAATTCATCAATGTTGATGGTTGGGTCTGGTGTAATTACTGTTCGAGCTGAAAAATCAACTCTTTTCCCCATCAAGTTTCCTCTAACTCGACCTTCTTTTGCTTTAAGCCTGCTACATATTGATTTGATAGGCCTTCCTGATTTTTGAGTAGCCTGTGAAAAATTTATAAAAAAATCCAAAATTAATTATAGGTTATAAAGGAAGGAAGAGTAGCTTATCAATACAAAATGGCGGTGCCAGAACACAATCATACTCTTGGCATTCCAGGCAACTCGTTGTCGAAATATGTGGCTATGTGAAATTGCAACAACTGAGCAAACTCAGAAATAATATGTGCAGGTGATCCCATTCTCTCATGCCTCTTCACAGTCTCATTGTGCCTGATGATCTCGGCCAGCTGATGAGTCAAATCATCCTATATGCAACAAAGACAACCAAGTCAGATTAAAATAAGAAATCAAAATCGTCCCTGCGAACACATAAAACAATGTAAGAAAACACTTGCCTCGCATCTCAAGGATGTGTCCATCATAACAGAAGGTCTCACGGATGGAGGAGGAACTGGAAGAACTTGCAAAAGCATCCAGTCAGGACGGGCATACTTGGGATCCAAGCCCAACAATTGGCAGTCGTCGTCACTTATCCTTTTTAGGATACCAAGAACCTTCAACAGATTTACACGCCACCAACTATGTAAGTCTCTGTAACAGCAAACATAGAAGCGCACACACATGCTATAAATTTGGAATTCGGTCGGATTCGAATCAATTACCCTTTCAGCAGAAAGTGTCTGTTTCCGTTCTACCGGTTCGGGAAGCTGTTCCTGGTCATCACTTTTCTTCCTTTGGGCTTTATGCTCTGCAATCATTTTCATACCGTCAACAGTGATCTTCGGCTGCAAAGCACCACAACCACCACGTCTCCTGTTAGCTGGCTCCTCTGAGTCTTCACCACTTGGAAGATCAATCTGATCACCACCTTCGCACGTGGCTATGCTTTTGCAGGCTTCCACGATCTTTTTCAGCCTTTTTTTGGGATTCCTAATCCTCAAAGCTTGCTTAAACTTAAGGTTTTTCTGCATTAAATATAATCAGGTTAAAATTACATATCACACTTCACTTCCCTTCACTTGCAATATAGACAACACTAGATGAGGATTCAGATAATATATTAAAAAATATATAAATAGTTAAAAAAAAACTAAGTTCCTTCCTCCCATTAACACCACTCAGGTTCTGAAATCCTCTCAAGAGTTCTTTCATTACTACATAATTGACATCAAATACAACAACTTTCTCCCATAATAATCACACTTTATATATACAAGTTATATAGCATCATCATCGAACATTTGGGTAGATTGTGCTGACATTTCAACATGATGGGACCCACGCTTTCAACTGTCATTTTAAATCGTTGGATCACTCCAAATGTTTTATGACGATGGAATAATTTCTCCACTACATGGCTATTTCACCTCAGTACTTGCTTACATATGCATTTGCAATGCTTTCAATGGATTGAAGACTTGAATAAAATATTTTCTTTCCTTCACAACGGCACAAGACATGTATATATACAGTTAGTTAAGAAGCACCTCATCTGCTAAAATCTTGGAGCAATTAAAGCAGACGCAGCGCATTATGGTAAGCACAGTCTTCATAAAGCCAATGTGGAACATTGGCTTGGCGAGCTCCAAGTGGCCGAAATGGCCGGGGCACTCCGCCATGTTAGCAGCACAAGTCTCACACTTCATCTTCCTGTCAATGGTTCCCAGCCTCGGGTCGCTCAACCCTCCGCTCTTTGGCTTTCCCTTCTCCATCGTCTCCCCGTGCTCAACATGCATCACGGACATTTGCCTCTGCAACAAAAAGAGACAGAGTAACATCACAATGAGTTCTTCGGCTATGGAACTTTCGTTCGACAAGTCCAAGTTGGAAAAAAGGAGGGAAAATTTACGATTTCGTCGGGGCTGAGTATTCCAAACTGAACCATTTTGACCTTGGCTACCTCCAAAGGAGAGTAAGGGAATCGAATATCCATGGCGATTGGAAAAAAAATGCAGAGTTCTAGGGTTTCAGAAAATTGGTTCCGATCAAATTCAACACAAATAGTAATAGTATTAGTCTTGCTAATTCAAATTGTTAGTTTTTGTTTTTCAGTTTGATCAAGTTTTCAATTTCGTCCTCATGGAGCACGCGCTTCTTCTTTAAGGTGGAACCTTTGTCTCAGAGCACACGAGGTACGAAACAGAAAAATGAAACTGGGAGACCCGAGGGCTTTATTTATAGGCGGAGAGGAGATGTTATCGTGCGCGTTTATGCTATCGTGCACGGCGTGCGCACTTGACCTATTACTATTTCTAGCTCCCGTGCACCGACTCTCATTATGCTGCGTCAGCACGCTCCATAGAACGGGGTGGAGCACTTTGAATGATTCTTTCTATTAATATTTTCTTGGGTAACAAGAAAAGTATATTATTTTTTTTTCCTCTTTTTAAGTTTTTTTATAAAATCTTCGAGAATGTGTTTGAAAACTAAGTGAAATATCATATATTTAAAATTAATAAATTGATTTGATTATATACACATTTGGGAAATATTTCGTCAAGGTATTATAGATGCTAGTTAGTATTTATATCCGTGATTTTCACATAAAAGAAAATTATATCCGGATTTTATGGATTTATTTTTACTTTTATTTTTTGTAATTTTTATTTGATTTTATTTTTTTATTTTTAAAAAAAATTAATACGGAGTTTTAAGAAAAAAATGTTGAGTGAGTTGACCATAAATGTCTCCAATCCAACATAATCAACAACATAAAGATCTATCAGTTATCGGTGATCAAAAAAAGATGTTACATCAAGTGTCTAAGCTATTGAGTACTATTCCTATTTTATTATTATTATTTTCATGGCTTTCGTTTTCAATGTAACATTTGACTATCATTTTTTATGTTAGTTTTAAAATTATTAAAGATATTGCTTTTACAATTTTAAAAAATTGAACATTAAATATTACTTTCTCTTTCAGCAAATATACTTTTTAGGAATTAAACTTTGTCTTGATCTTTACAAGAAACTTAGTTGTGTGTAGGGATGTCCATCAGCTTGAACTCGACGATACCTTCTCTATATTCTGTTAAACATCTTGATAAAATTAGTAAAAGAGACACAACAAAGATTAAAGAGAAAATATAAAGAATAGGAAATAATAGAATTGTATTATAAGAGTTGTGCGTATCTGATGGTTATAATGAGGTGCCAATATATAGGTCAATAATAGAATTATAACTTAAATGATAGAATCAAATTAAATTAACCTAAATTTGTTATAAATAAATCAAATTCAATCACAGATATACTAAATATACTAATTTATTTCTAACATATTGAATATCTGCCTCGAGAAAAAATTCTCTCTCAAATTCAATCATCCACCTTGAGGTATAAATCCTCCATCATCCATGTCATGTCCACTGGGTACCCACATCTATGCTCGTATCCATGAATTCTAAAAACATTATTTCAATAAAAAGAAAAAAAGAAATATCACCCAACAAAAAACCTTAAAACATCTTCATAATAATCCATAAGCTTCATAATCCTCTTACAACATCAACAATATTACACCCAACAAAGACACAATATGTCTTAAGGAAACATCCAACAAACAAAATACCAAATGTCTTCTTAATACTCATAAACTTCATAATCTTCATGTTTGAACTTGAGTGCCAATTATCTGTGGGAAAAAAGAAGAAGAAAAGAGACAAAACTTATTATAAATCTTAAAGAAATGACAACAATAAATTTCTTAGTCCACCGACACAGGCTAACAGCAGCAATAACAATGTAGCAATTGCAAAGCAACAAGAACGGCGGAAGGAGCGTGGGCAACAAATGAGAGGTGATAAAGGTCAAGCGTGGGTAGTGGGTGTTAGCAGTAGAAGGAGAGGAGATGAGGAAATTAGGTTAGGTACATTATTGACTCAATGTAGCTGGATAATAAAATTGACAAGTATAAATGGACAAAAGAATAATATTATTAGCATTGAAATGGTGAGACTATCATAAATTTTAAGGATCAATAAAGGTCAAGTGTATAAGTTAATGAATTGTAACTTAGGTGACATCTTTCTTGGTCCTTTTGCCAAGAGATTCTTGGTGTAATTTGATCCCTACATATCTACCATTTCCTCTAAGAACTCATACAAACCCAAAAAAAAAAAAAGTCAAAGTGTATAGGCTATTGAATATATTTTTTTTTTTTAACACATAAACAGAGTAACTTCTTTTATTGACAAAATGGTCAACAAAAAGAAGTACAAGATAGCTCCACACCCCATTTCCACCGAAGCTCAACAAAGCTTGACCAAAATGAGTAAAATATCATTAAAAATCTCATGAAGAAAACTCAAAGAAACAAACCCATGCAATGTTTGACTATCATTAATATCTAATTTGAAAGATTATCTTTTTCATTTTTTTTCTATCTTTATTTAATCTACATCCCCTAATTTACATTTTATCAATTTAGTTATCTATATAGTAAATCGCTATTAAGTTGGTCATTTTGTGGCAAAATGACGCTGATGTACGTAGCAGACTAAATTGATAGCAATTTGAAATTTAATGAACCAAATTGATAGCGGTTTGAAACATAAAAAACTAATTCAATAAAAAGAAACTAAGGGACCAAATTGACAAATCAAACAAATATAAGAGAACAAAAATATTATTTAGCCTATTTAATTATTTTTTAAGTATTATTAACATTACAATGCTCCATAATCCACAGGCTGAGTCTTACTTCAATGTTGTATATTTTTGTTTAAAAGATGTTCTAACAAGATTCATAAACTTGTGAGTATGGTGAGACTCATTTTTTTTAAGAGAATTGTCCAAATATTATTATACATATAACATTCTCCTTTTGAGAAAAGACTTTGCTTTTAAAGAAAACTTTGTCCATCTTCATATCCTTCATCAACTTATGGTCCTTATCTAAAATTTTAATTGCATTAGTTGTTAATTAAAGAACTCAGGGCACTCTACAAGAATTTTATTTTATTTTTTATATTCACTGTTAATTCTTTGTTTTAATATATATATATATATATATATATATATATATATATTAAAAAATAAGCACTTAAAAATATTTTAAAATTACATAAATTTATTCTTGAGAATAAACCATTCTAAAAAAAATGACATATTGCAATAAATGACAAGGGCAATAAGGGGATATTGAAGCAAAACAAGGACAAAACTGGAAACGAAGGCACAACCATCACCGACTCAAAATAGAAAGCACGACCAAAAGGGGAAACCGTTACCTGGGGAGGACACGCGGCAGCAGATCCACGGGAGAAGGACACGTGCAGGAGCAAGAGAGAGAGGAAATTGGAAGCGTATTGTAAGCATCTTCTTCCTCTGCTGTGTTTGCTCTGTACTCATCTCTGTTTTCTTACCACGCTCACTGATTACAGGTGAGCATTCCGGTCCCCCAAGACGACGACTGCGCAACCAAGGCGAACGGTCCTTCATCCCCTTGGGTGAGCTCGTTGGGGAGGCCGATTCGCAGAGGTTATCGAGATTGAGACTCTGTGGCGCAACCGAGTTCCTTGCTCTGTTTTCCCTTGAACTCAGGAACTGAAGTTGTTACCGTTGCCTTGTTTTCCTTGAGTACTGTTGCACTGTGGAATTGATTGCATTTGACCGTTATAGCCCTGAAGTCTTGTTTACAGTCCCAATTTCCTTAAATTCCATTTAGCATCGTTACAATCACTTACAAATATACCTAAATTTTAATATATTTCTATTCGCACTTTAATGCTTGAAAATATTTTATTCTCATATCATGAAAATAAAATTATTATATAAAAATATCAAATTATCCTTTAATTTTTGCCCTTTTGGAATTGTAGTTTTTTATTTTAGATGATGATGATGATGATAATAATAATAATAATATACAATTAAATGTGTATTATCAATCAATTAAGTGTTTAAAAATACACAAAAATGACATTTCTGTGGATTAGATTAATTTTCAGAAATATAATACCCATAAATAAAATTTTAAAACTTCAAACAATGTTGCTAACCATTTCGCAAAACTTTTTTGTTGTAGCGATTGATGCATTAAACGTAAACGTAATATATTGTATTTTCATTTTCTATTTTGTTTCAATCTTTTTGAATATTTTTTATCAAAATTTTTAGTAGGTTTTTTTACGAGAACAAAAAATGTTCATTTATAAAGAAGTCTAACGACACTTACAAGTCAAAAAAGATATATTAAATTTAACATTAATAAAAAAATACGTTCTACATCTTGGACTAACCAAAGATATGTAGTTTTGTTCCTCGCTCGAAAACTATTGATGTCTAAACATATTTTCCTTTGGAGACCAACACAAGTGTTGCAGTTTGAAAAACACATTATGTTTCTTTTTATAGTAGATTCAGATATCTTCATTGTTTGTAAATTTTCTACGAAAGCAACACCACAAAAAGAACGAAAACACCCAAAAACGGAAAATAAAAAAAGGGAAAACGAAAAACAATCACAAAGAGGACAAAAAACACGATATCTTTTATTTTAAAAAAATAGATTTAAGATATTTATTGAATCTAAATCTTAAATAATAAAAGAAGAAAAATTAAGTGGCGGAGTTACCATAAAAAAAGAAGGATGACAATCCTTTATAACCCTTATCAAAATAAAAAATTAAAAGAAAATGAAAGACAACAAAGAAAACAATATTAGAGTCGACTCTCTCATAAATTTTAATACGGTTTTTATTAATAGGTGAAAAAACCCATATGGGGAAAAGGGCAGAAAGATCCGAGAATAGGGAATATCTTCTTTAAGAAAGAAATATTGAGTGACTTGAGCATGTGTGTGTTAGATCATTATTTTAAATTGGTCATTAAGTTCTTTAAACGTAACATAGTGACGTAACATAGTGATGAGTGAACCAAAAGTTAATTGAATACTGGTTAAAAGGAAACCGAAAATAATAGCTAAAGAGTGTATAAGCCATTGAGTACTATTTCTTTTATATTATTATTATTATTGTTGCTCATTCCATGTAACATTTGACTATCATTATTTTTTTTAAGGTTATTACTATAAATGATTTAACAAGATTTATGTATATCAAGTATCAAAATGTGTACCATTTTTTTAAACAAAATTTTTCTTTATTTTCTCATATAATATTTTAAAAAACTATTAATATATTTCTACTTTAATATTGCTAGTTAAGTATGAGAAAAAAAAATATGTGGATATTCTAAATCTATATTAATATTTTAATTATTTTTTTAATACATTGATATGTTTTTAAATAATATTTAATGAGATAACAAAATAGAGATTAATAAACAATCAGTAAAATTTTGACGTGTAACACTCATAGATCTTTACACGATTCTCAAGAATGATAGTAGGCTAAATATAATTTGACATAAGGTTTAACTATGTGAATTATTGTAGTTTGAAAATTTAATTGAATGAGTTAATGATTTGTGGTGACTAATTGCAAGTGAATAAAAGTTTGAGGGGTAGATTAGAATTAGAAGTTTGAGGTGTCTACTTGCAAATAGGTGAAAGTTTAAGGAGTATTGATGTTATTTACCTTTTTTTTATTGCATTACTATTTAATCTTATAATGGTATTACTAACACTAGTGAGTGGATTGTGGCTATCACAAAGTGCGCTGTGAGAATAATTGTGTTGAGGCTATCCATCTTGTGAAAGAAGAAATTAAGGATCATATTTTTCTTTCAGTGATTCGAAACATAAAAGATTGGCTAAATTGAGACTTAGAGGCAACTCTTTCTCATGTGCTTTGTGAGAGAAATGCTTATGCTGATTTTTTTTGGCTAAAGCGGGCGCCTCAGATGGTTGTTGCTTTTGCATTGTCGAAGATCTTTCACTTGTGTTACAACCGTTGTTGCGTGCTAATTTTATGGGAACGCATTTCCTTAGGCTTTAGTTGCTTTTTTGTTTCCTTTCATATGTACTAAAAAAAATAACACTAGTGAGCCTTGACAGATCATCTGTGTCTGTCAAATATTAATATGATAATCTAGGGATGAAAGTGAATTGATCTAATCGTCAAAACCGATCAATCCAAACCAAACCAACCTATTTAGCTTGATTTGGTTTGGTTCATCGAATCATTGGATAAAAAAATTGACCAAATCTAATCATGAATGGATTGGATTTTAGATTCATAATTTTTAGATCCAAACCAATATGATTATCTAAACTAATATGACCAAATTACAATTTCTTTTACCTATAAGTCTATAACTCTGCATCCCACTCAATCCGACCCTTTGGCCCATAACCCATATAGCCCAACTAAAATTTTACAAAACCTTAATCGTAGACAACACAAGTAACTTAATCATGCAACTGTGTTGTTGGTTGTTTGGTTAGAGAATTATGTTTCTTTTCTTTTTATGGATCATTTAAGAATTATAATTATGACATAAAACATAGAGTATAGTTTTTATCATATCATTATGGATTATTTTGAGATTTTATCATTTTTTCTTTTAATTTTTATAATTTTTGAATAATTTTTTATACATTAAAATTATTATTGGATAAATCCGAGAACCAAACCAAACCAAACCAATCAGTTCATGTTTAGTTTGGTTTGGTTCGGATTTGGTATAAAAAATCAATAAAAATTGAACCAAATGAGAAATGATTGGTTTTAGATATAAATTCCTTTCAAAATCGAACCAAATCGATCTGATTTCACCCCTATGGGCATGGTAATGACTAAATGTAGTTGGTGTAGACATAGTAGATGAAAATGATATTACTAAATGAGAAAGTGAAGATGAAGATAGGATTTAATTTTTTTGCATTTTTATATTTTTATTTTTCTATCATAAGTTCAAAATTAAAAAAAATTATTAAATACTATAGGCGATGAAGTCATTGAATTGGTGGTCAATGTTCTCAACCATGGAGAAGATACTTCAGAGATCAATAACACCTATATATGCCTCATTTCGAAGGTAAATAAAACGAAACACACTAAAGAATTTAGGCTTATTCCCTTATGTAATGTTGTGTTTAAAATTATCACAAAACCCTAGCAAATAGGCTCAAATGTATTTTGCATTCTTTAATGGGTCCTTTTCAAAGTTCTTTTGTGCCATGAAGACTTATTTTTTATAATACACTAATTGCCTTTGAGCGTTTCATTATATGAGGGGAGAAAAAAACACAAGTCATACAAGTTTTGCAGGTCTAAAACTAGACATGGCCAAGACATATGACAGGGGGTGAGGTTGCCTTTTCTTGAGAATGTGCTTCAAAGAATGGGCTTTCCAGCGTATTGGGTGACGTTAATCATGAAGTGTGTGACAACTGTATCGTTCTCAATCCTCTTAAATGGAATTCCTTGTGAGTTTTTCGTTCTGGAGAGAGGATTGAGACAAGGAGACTCGGTGTCACTGTATCTCTTTATTCTTTGTGTGGAAGTGTTGTCGGGTCTTATTGTGCAAGCTCAAGAAGACCAAACGGTTCATGGAATTCGGGTGGTGAGATCAGCTCTAGAGATTTCGTATTTGTTCTTTGTAGATGATAGTATACATTTTTTTCAAAGCAACACAAGAGGAGACATAGAGCATGAAAAGGATTCTTATTCAATACCAGAAAACTTTTTGGGCATCTTATCAATTTGGATAAGTTGGAAATCTCTTTGAACCGAAATACACCTACAAAAAGGACAAATGTTGATCCAAGGATGGATGAACGTTAAGGCATTTGGACGTTTGTGTGAAGGCCAAAGCGACATGTATTCAATTTTGTCCAAGAGAGAGTTTAGAAGAAGTTGAAGCGATGGGTTTTCGAAAATATTCATGTCTTCAATCTTAGGATCGTAGTAAAATAAAAGTGGAGGATGATTCAGGTTCTTGATTGTCTGGTGGCTCAAACCTTGAAAGCTAAGTCGGCAGTAGAGACTAGACCAAACTTCACATGGCAGAGTGTACATGTATATATAACTCTTCATGGATTCTTTGTCAAGGCATGAGGGGTGGATCCCAATCCAGGATCTAGTATGGCAGATGATGAGTAACGGGTTGCGGCTAGATGGAGAGTATCAGGAGGGTTATGTCTGCAGCATTGTGCTCGTACACTCAAGTACTTTCCGGACACCTTGATCGGGCCTCACACCGGTTGTTTATACATCTGCAACGCCTTGTTCGGAAATCGTATCTACACTCTTGAGTCTTTGTTACAATGCATCGGAGGACCATCATCCTCCCTTGCAGCAGCAGCAGCAGCATATGATGATATCTTGCACATATCTGAATTTTGAAGACAAATTAAATTTGGTAGGACTATTTAAGAATTTACAAATGCAACATTGCATAGTAAATTGATTCATTCATTTACATGTGTAAAAAAGGGTCATGAGATAGAGAGAATGAAAATATATAAAGCATGGTTTCTTCTAACCTGGTGCGATGATAAGAAAATATACTAAGAACGCAAGCATAATTATAGAATTCCTTAAAGTGGTGTCCATTTTGATTTGATGTTCGAACCAAATTCTTTAGGACTATGTTTATATAAGAAAATGGTGACACTACTTTGGCCCTTTTTTAATATTTTACTTTTTTACCTCACCTCAAATTGTTGTGTGCGCGTATATTTAAATACAAAATTTTTTAATAGATAAAATTCTTTCACCTTATTTTTAAATATGCTCACAATAAATAAAAGAAATAAAACTTATAAATAAATGAGTAAATCTATTTTATTAGATTAGATAAAGTTAATTAGGCATATTTTTATTAGTATGAATGAAGGTGATAGATTTGTGTTGTTATAATTATCTCTCTCCTCCCCATTTTGATGTTAATAATATTACTATTGACAAATTAAATATTAATTATAGGCATCAAATGTCGCATTGAGAAGTGGCCATCAAAAGATTGTTTTTTAGACGAGGTCATCATCAAAAGATTGTGAGGGCATATTCTATCAATACTATTGTGAGGTCATCAATAATAATCCTCACAATAGTAATGAAATAGAAATAAAGTAAACCTTTAAAAATATTCTATCATACTTTTTTTTTTTGTTTAGAGAAATGCTATTTCATNAAATAAAGTAAACCTTTAAAAATATTCTATCATACTTTTTTTTTTGTTTAGAGAAATGCTATTTCATTTTAAATTTGTTATTTATTTTACATCACATTCTCTCTAATATGCGTTTTTCTTTTTCTTTTTTTCCTTCTTCCTCAATCTCCCTCCATTTTTTTTTTCGTTTTCATCTTATTCTTTATGAATTCAAGAATTTTTATTTACGTTTTTTATCATATTCATTATTTTTAATTTTTCAAAAGTTTATGCATGTGTTTTTACATGTTTGTTCAAAAGTTTGTTCATAGCTGGTTGTTCAAAAGTTTGTGCGTTATTGTTTAAAGTTTATGTATGTGAGCATCAAAATTTTCTTCTTCATCTTTATTTTTGTTTACATTTTCGTCATTTTTTTTGTTTCTAGTTGTTGAAAAATTTGTGCACATTCTTTTCAAGAGGATAAATTGTCTTTTTTTACCTATTAAGACCTACACATGATTATAAAACTCTCGAGTTAACTCTTAAACACTTTTGAGTTTACGAGTTTAGGACTCAAAATTGAGTTAACTCGCTTGGCATATGAGTAAACTCGGGTAAACTCGAATAAACTCACAAGTTCACTATTTTAGTCAAAATTTAGCCTCACAAACCTCAAAACATAATATTTCCCAAATATCACTCTTAATTAGGATTTTTAAATAGAATATCTTAACATCTTGACTTATGATAGGTTGATTTATAACATTATAAAGTTTTAATATGTTATTTTTTATGCAATTTTAATTTATGTAGTGTATTTTATGACTTATGTTTGTCTAATTATGACTTAAAAATGAAATTGTCACTTACATTTTACTTTACTATAATTTAATATATTATATTAACGTATTATAAATATTTTTTACTAATATTTTTATAATAAGGTAACTCTTACGAGATTGTTATTTGAATTTAGGTAAACTCACTAGTTTAATAACCTTCGACATACCTACTATAATTTCATATTTTATCCCTTATCTTCCAACAATATCTTAGTGTTTTTGAGTGTTTTTTTTTAAAAGAAATAGAAGAAAGTAATATTTGGACACTTATTTTTTGTAAAAAAAATTGTTTAACTCAATCCAAAAGTATTTTATAAGCTACAGGAGAAGAGGAGGCAAGGTTTCAAAAGAGGTTCGGAATACGAACCACAAAAAAGAGGTTCGGAAGTAGGTTCGGAAAGCCGTTTGTTCCTATTAATTTTTGACGATCCCATTTCTGAGTTTCCCTCCTTTCGATTATTGGATTCGAATCGATTCGGAGAGAAGAGAGTGAGAGGGAACATCTTCGACGATGGAAGGTGGATGTGGCGGCGGCAACATCTTCCTCAACTCAGATTCAGAGCATTGCGGCGTAGGTACGTACGAGTCTTCTTGCCCTAGGGTTTCTCCCGCTTTCTCCTTCATTTCGAAACCCCTTCGTTTCTCTGCCTAGATCCTAGGGTTTTCTTATCCATGCCCCATTTCTCGCTTTCATTAGGGTTTTTTTTGGGTTACGTTGTGGATTTTAGTTCTGATTAGCTTTTCGCGGAAACAGAAGACAACGATTGAAGAACTTGCGAGTGGTGAATTAAAGGTGCTTGCTTGGGTTAAAAAGGTTAATAATTTAGGTTCTAAGTGTGATTCTGTAGCTTTTACGTTCGTTCACTTGATTCGTCTAATAACTAAAGCTATGAATTGTTTTTTGGTTTTCGAAAAAAATTGATATTTTTTTTGTGGGGTGTTGTTGGAGTGTCTGGTGTGTTGTTCCATGGAGTAATTGGAAATTGGTTGCAGGTCAGAAAACAAAGAGAGGCAAATTGGCCAAGGGAGATTCTGTTTCTGTGGGAGTGGGAGGTGCACAGAAGAAAATGCTAGCTGACATAACCAACTTGCAGCAACAGCAGCAACAACAGCAAAGGTGCGTCAAACCGTTAAACCAACAAGAAAAGAAGCAGCCTGCACCGCTTGCTGAAGCTGAAATCTGTACTGAACAGCTTTTCATGGTATATTATTATTGATTGAGAGTTTCTATTTGGTATGGGGTGAAAATAGCACACATAGTTAGATGAATATAGAAATCATGGAAGGGTCAAAGAAAAGTGTGAAAGAAATATGTTAAGCCTAAACCAGTCCATCATACTATTCGTGCTGAAAATATTTCGTATTATTTTCAGTATTACTCTTATTGATTATATTTTTCTGCACCTGATGATTTCCTTTTATTTTTCTTGCTGGTTTTATGCTGCACTGATGGATACTTGAATTTGTTTTTACAGGAGATTGCGATGTTGAAGAAGCTTCTAGCTAATAGAAAGTAATCCTTTCTGTAAATTTGGTCTACTTTTTATATCTTCTGTCTATGGTCAATTTAATTATGTTGGTAACAGTTTCCACCTACTGGGGTTTCCTTCACTTTTATTTACAGCGCAATTATAGATAAATGCAAAGCAGAGCTAGAAAAGTCTCAAATCAATTTTCAGAAACTGCAGAAGCAAAATGCAGAACTTGCCCTGACAAATAGTCAAATGCTGGTGGTAATGACCAAATGATTTAACAGTCTATCTTTTTACGATTGTTGACATGCTAATAGATCTCATGTTTTGAAATTTAATTACTATTGTTGATGTGTGTATTGCTTTAAATCTATCTATGCAATGCAGGAGCTTAATTCAGGTAGACAGAAGGTGTGTCTCAAAAACCATTGGTACATATAACAGCTGCTGCTTTCAAGTTTTTCTTTTTAGTTGTACTGATTGACATTGAATTTGTTGTCATCTAGCTAAGGGAACTTCAGCATGAACTAGGAAGTAAAAATGGTATACTCAAAGCATTGAAATTAGAATTGACGGTTAGTTTTAACTTATATCCACTCTCCAAGTTGATGAATTGCAAGTAAACAAGTGCTAAAGACTTAATTATGTTTTTAACTGCTAACTATTTCTATCCCAGGCAAAAGAGCACACAGAAAAATTGATGCATGAAAGTAATGCAAATGAGGTACTCTAGGAACCTCCCTTTATTGATTTCTTCTGCTGGTTTGCCTGTGCTGTGCTCCCAGCTCACTGCACAATTTTCCTTTTTCTTAACTACTGTTAGGTTGGGGCATCTCAGAGTAAGCTGTCAGATAAATCAATTCAAGATGATAACAATGGGGGTAATCTTTGCCATGCAAAAAGGAAGAGAGTTTCCAAATCTCAATGTAACTAGTATACTTGACCTCTCTTTATGCTTGTATATATAAAAAAAATTAGTGTAGATATTCTATAAATAGATCTTTCTCTCATGCAGCTTCTGCATCTGCTGTTGTTAAACAAGTAAAATCCACTGAAAAGATAGACAACCCGAGGTATGAATTTCACTTTGATTTACTGGACTAATATCTGAACTTAGAAGTTGGACCCACAGGCTACTTAGGAACAAGGAAGCTGACATGTCTCCCTTGAATATACAAACAGGTATTGTTTGAGAAGGGAATCTGCAGGGTTGAAAGCCGAGAAACCTGGACCAACAGAAGACAACTTTGAGGTAGATGAAACCAAAGACGATGTCTCGCATCTACAAGAAAAATTGGCAATTGAAAATGAACCAACATCATCAGGATCCAAAGTTCATGAAGAAGCTAGAGAAGATACTCCACGTAATTGTGCACAACTTGATACTCCATGTAATTGTGCACAACTTATCTCTGTTATTTTCTCTTGTAATCAAATCCTTTGTGCATATTGTTTGCATGCAGCTTCAGTACCCAATAACACCAAAAAAGTCCAAGTAAAAAAGAATATCGAAAAGAAGAGGTATGCTTGTATACACTTTCACTTTCTGACTGGATTTGAATGGCTGTAATTGAAATATGTAAATAATTGAGAGAACTAAAAGACTGTAACATGTCTTGGATAATTATATACAGGCATAGTATGAGAAGGCAATCTGCAAGGTTCAAGCCTGAGAATCCAGAACCAACTGAAGACTTGTTTCAGATAGATGATGCTAAATTTGCTCTCTCCCATTTATGTGATAAAAGTGGTTCAATAACATCAAGTGTAACTTCTGGACAAGAAAACAAAGAGAACAACGCCTTTACATGTGATCCTCAGGAAAATAGAAGATCATCCATGGGACGGCCAATGCGACAAACAGTTGGGAAGGTTGTGTCATACAAGGAAATTCCATTAAACATGAAGATGCGCAGGCCTAACTGAGTCAGGTTTATGCCTGTTTCTCACCGAGTTATTGTTAATTGTGCAGAGAAGAAAGAAAGTGAAGTGGAAACATGAAAGCATGCATGCCCTAATTCCTGATGCCATGGTGCATGTGATTGAGTTCTATTGATTTTTTGTGAGTAGCTTCTTGTTTAGGGCTTTGGATAATTGAAAACTGATATACAAACTATTATGATATTCTTTGGATAATAACTTTTTAAGCCAGTTAGAGACTTTCTTGACTCCTCCCCTTCCTCCTCCCACACCTTGTAAATTCAAGTACTTGGTGGTTGTTTATTCTGTTTCTAATATGGAAACCTAGTTCACAGCAAAAATGGAAATGGACCAAAAAAACAAAGATGAAATAGTAATATACTCTTCTTAGGTGATGGAAAGCCAGAGAGATTCAACAATCAGCAAGAATATTACGATCATTTATGAAATACGATTCCAATACAATATGTTGGCCAAAAGAAAATAAGACATGAATGCTAAAACAGAAACAATCATAAAGCAAATTCAAAAGGAGACAAAAGAAAGGAAATCATATTTGAATATCTTTAAGTAGCAAATTAACATCCTTATCCAAAATAGATAATAAGGACCAAGTTGCTATTGAATGAAATGATTTTGATTCTTGTAATATTCCCTCTGTCAATCAAATCAAATGGTTTTAATATAAAGTGATGTTTCTTCACATGAGGAGCATGTTAGAGATAAATGAAACTATTTACATTTATACCTTCATTGATAGGTCGCATATTTTATGTTGATCGAAGGTAAAATAAGGTCATGTGAACAGGATGATAAAATTGGTTCAACTGTGTGGGGGTGGAGCGAGCAACTTAACTTTTTTTGTTGTACAAGTTAAAATTTTTAACTTGCATAGATTAGATTCATTTGACTCGTGGGTTAAATGGAGGAGAAGCAGAATAAGATGAGTTGACTTACAAATTGAAAAAGAAAATTTGATTTTTTTTCATTTTTATTTTTAGTTTTCGTCCTTATTGGGTTAACTCAACTGATTAGTGACAAGGTCTTCAATTTATGTAAGAATCACAATTTCTGTCGATATTTTAAATAATTTAAAATAACTCTCTTAAGTATTTGTTGTGCTCATATCTTTTTGATTTGGAATGTACAAGCATTGAATATGCAAATATATCTATAGTTATAATTTATTAAATTTATAAAAATAATATCTTAGAATAATAATTACGTCATTTACTTTAGTGCTCAAATATTTTTAATTTTTTTTTTATAATAGCTCAGGACTTAACTCATGCAAACATTCTAAATAATGAGACGAACACGAATTTTTAACTCACTTAAAAATTCAACTCGGTTTGCTAGTGTGAATTTAGATAGATTTCAAAGCACCATTGATGCTTCCATTAAACACTAGTTGATGTATCCTTGTTTGGATAGTACCCAAGCAATTTATTTATATTTTTTTGACACCTTATTGGTTCATACTCGATCTTCTCACATGCGTTATGATGATTCATTTGGAAGATTCAAAATTGTATATATATTTTTTTTCCTTCTAATAAACATTTGTAAACTATTGATTTAATAGGACGTAAGTTTAAGTAGTCCGTGAATAAAATTAGCGAATAGAAGAAAATAAGTAATCCTAACCAGTGATTTCACTTAAAAAAAAATTATATGCAATCTCACATTGTGACAACCCAATGAGAAAATGACACGTGGCAAGTTACAACTTTCCCTGCAATTGTTTTTCGGTGATGGCTAACTTGGTATCAAATATGCTTTGGACTTTTCGTTGGTCCTTAGTTTTTAATTTTAAAAATGATCTCATGTCTATTTTTTAATAATTACAATTAGAATTATTTTATTTTTTATTTTGCAATGAAACATACTTGTCAAAATGTCTTATTTTCTTAACTTAATTATAGAGAAAGTGAGAGACCCCAAGGATATCCTTGCCGCCGGCGCTACCCCCTTGATAGAAACAAATGCAAGGCACGCCACCGTTCTCTTCACCAACCAGTGTTGAAGCACACAAAATTATTTGATAGCGAACTGCTGGAGAATGCAAGGCATGGCATAAGTGATACTGCTACTATGTCAACATCCTCCATCTTTGAAAGGCTTAAGCTTATGTTGCCTTCCTAGTTCTTTAATTCTACAAGGCACAATGATTAGTTGACACCTTCTTCGTTGTTTCGTCTCCATTGCTTGCCAGAGCTTAATCTAAGTTATTGCAATCTATTTAATACCGATCCTTGACGCCATGACATCGTTATCTTGTTTAGAAAGACAAAATTTGAAGGGAAACAACTTTACTACAGTAACTTGTTTGATAACTCATATGCTAAGACTTAGATCATTGCAAGCAAGTAACTTGTTTGTTTGAATTCCCATTACGTACTGTCTTGCCAACACCAAGATGTTCAGCGGAATTACGCATGTTCAATTGCCCCAAATTGCTTGAGATGGGAAGCTTGAGTAGTATTGCACATTCATGGATGATACAATACCTTAAGGTGCGTTTTCATGGTCTCCTTCTGTCACCTGTGTGTTTATGTAACAAGTAATGTGTTTTTCAGTTACACAAGGAATCCTCTCCCCCATTGCTATTGTTATTCCTGGAACTCAAATTCCATTCTGGTTCAACCGTCAGAGTGTGGGAGATTCCATAGCGATAGAGCCAATTCCAGACATGGAAGACAGTAATTGGATTTAAAATTCAATTCACTAGTGGCAGCAAGGATATTCTCGTGGGTCTCTCACTTTTTTTATAATTAGGTTAAGAAAATAAGACATTTTGACAAGTGACTCTCATTGCAAAATAAAAAAATAAAATAACCCTAATTGTAATTATTAAAAAATTTACATGGAGTCATTTTTAGAATTAAAAACTAAAGACAAACTAAAGTCCAAAACATATTTGGGACCAAATTAACCATTACCATTGTTTTTCTAAATAATATTTTAAAATCACATAAGAATGTCATCCTTTGATAATTTATTTATTAATCAAATATTTTCTATTAACCTAATTATATTAAAATCCAAAAAAGAAAACGTTTTATGTTATAACTCACATAAATGACAAAACATGATAAAATTCTTTATAAGTAAATTAAGGACCAGCGATCAAATTATGCTTTCACCCCTCTTAAGTCAATTATTAGTTGAAACCTAAAAGACTTTCCAAATCTATATACTATCTTTTAAGAAAATATTAGTTGTGTTAATTTGTCAAATTGGTTCATAATTACTATTAAAGGCTTATTAATGTTAGTTGTGTGGGGCAGCCATCTATAGCTTCTTCACATGCAAAGGGAGACAAATTAAAAAGTAGCTGATCTTGCTCATCAACATTCTAAAGCTGAAAACCGCGTTATCGCACGAACGAAAATTTTAATGAAATAAAGGAAATATAACTTAATCATTTTCAAAAGTGTTGAAAAAAAAATTTGGTTCTTCATTTTTTTAGAAATGAAATTCTTTGGTTCAAGTTGCATGGAAGCATTTTTTTCTTAATTTGTGGAACAAGAAAGGATGTATGTAGTTAGTTGCATACGCACATAATAAGATAATTTTGACATCACATCTATGATATAGCGTTAACAAATATAGAAGAAATTATTTGAACCTTTTACAAAACAAAAATATAATTAAATCTACAAACGATGACCGCAAATCATACCAAATTAATACTATTATGGCAATACTTTAACATTTTAAATATTTCAAAATCCGTAGCATTTTACTTTTAAAAAAAAAAATCTCCTAGATTACACCAAACAATTGAGAGTAAAAGAGGTTCAAGTCTCTTGAACATGTTATTTTGTGTTTAATTTCAAAATTTATACTCTTAACTGTGTTACAAGTACAGCCCTAAATCAGTCACCGTACTTCCAAGTCCCTCTTTAATACATTAGACTCCATCCGCATATTTCTCAACTAACTCATTTCATCCCCCTACTCGCTATGAGAACACTTGTGCACATGCTATATTAAATGAAAATTGTTCGCGTTATGTTTTGCACAAACAAAATAGAGGAATGAGTAATGCACAACCTTTTATTACACTATTGCACAAATATGTCACACACTCACACATAAGTTTTTATTACACTATTGCACAAATATGTCAAACATAAGTGCACAAATATATCACGCAATTAACACAAGCTATTTTTTGACCAATTTATAATAAAATCTATGATAATTCACATAAAAATGCAAGTCTTAGTTGGTACAACACAAACTTTTTTTTTAATATTTGCGCAAACAATATAACAAAGTTGCACAAATTTTGCAATTAATATTCACATACATATCTGCATACAAACACTAACAAGTATTATAATTCACAAGTAATATAAAATAATGTAAACAATTCCTAACCGTCATTACACAAACTTTTACCATCTTATTGCACAAACATGTACAATATACGTGCACAAACATATCATTCTCTTAACGTACAAACTAGTATTTAAGGGGGGGAAAGGGAAGGAGGAGTGGACAAACTTTTAACATCTTACGGAATAAAGATGTATAACATACGTGCATAAACATATGAAACAATTAACACAAACTGGTATGGGAGTAAAACAAATGATGGAGTAGTGCACAAACTTTTATTATCTTATTGTACAAACATGTTAAACATAAGTGCACAAACATATCACGCATTTAACACAAACTATTATGTGACCAATTTATAATAAAATATGAGGATCATTCACATAATTTGCAATTTGATCGAAGAGTTATACTTCGTTCATGATGATGATTATGCAGAAAAGGAATAATGATGATGAATATAACGAAAAATTAATTGGATGAATCAATCGATGGTGAAGAAGCAATAACATCAATTTGTGATGTCGTAGCTGAGGGTTTTGCAGTTGCGTTTGAATGAATGAGGACTCGTGTGAGTGTGAGTGTAAATCGCATGAGATTCCATATTTTAGTTTTTGATATGGTATACAATGAACATTAAATAATTGTATACAATAAATGATGACAGTACGAGTGACAATTATTTGAGTGTATCCCAATCATTTTTCAAAAAGAATATTATTCAAAAGAATTTCTGCTTAAGCACTCAACCATACTTAAAAGATTAGTCTCTCATGTTTTAAGTGAGACAATACTATATGGGAAATAAAAAAATAAAACAATCTATAAGAATCATATCTTGTGCAAAGATAATAATGTTTAGCAATTATTGCGGTTATTCATGCATGCTGAGCGCCACCGTCACTTTTTTTCTAGTTCAATAATCAATTATAAGCACTAAAATTACTTCTAGAGACCCATGCATATTTCTTTCTCGTGACGTCCTTTTTTATTTTTTTTTCCCTCTCTTGAGCAAAGCATAGGAAATGACATATATGGCATCTTCATTCCCCACCCCCATAGAAGTGGAATAGTGCTACCACTAAATACAATTAATTTTAATTATACATGGCACATATTCTGGCTTTTGAAAAACAAAAGGTTATTAACTAGTTCCCATAAAGTGTCTTTGAATATTTTTATTTTATATAAATGGCAGAAAAAAAACTATTCAATGTATTCATAGACAAATTTTTGAAGGTTTGATTTTTTCCATGTGGAAATTTGTCTGTGTATGCAACATTCTTCATCCTACTTCTTTGGTGCGTGCATATTAGGAAACCAGTGTGAAGAGGGTATTAGGACCCACACGGTTGCAATGAGAATCAACGGCAAATATTGAAAAATGTTACTTAAAAGATATTGTATGACTCATACTTCATTTACTATTTGTTGTATATGATATTTTAATAGGATCTACAACTCATCCAACGATAAATGAAATAGGATTGAGTTGACAAAGAGTCGTGTACAAAATAAATACAAATAAATTTGAACCCTAAACTTTGCATACTACCTAAATCTCTCATCACTAAATCATTCCTTAGTAACTTATCTTGTTTTAAAAGATAAAGTAAGAAGTTTTATTTTTATATCAATAAAATAAAAAATAAAACCGTTCTTCTCACTTTATTAATCAAATATAAAATTCATCATTATAACCTCTAATCGGAGGATCTCACTTTAGACTCCTTCTCCAATGTTTTTCCATACCAAAACAGTGAGGTTGGTGCAGAATAAACCGTTATTCTTTTCCCCCTTTTGATATGAAAGGACTGAACTTTAGTGTGCAAATATAGAGCTACACAAAATAAAAGGACCCACCATTATCTCATTTGCCCCCATTTCTTTTTTTTGTTTTTCTCTGAAAAAACACACATATCTACTCCGCTCCCTTCTTTGACTGAAAGATATGTAACACAATATCATGAAATGCACATAATTTCTCAGAATTTCTTCTCCTATTATATTAATAAGCCTTGAGAATAAAATATGTTGGTAGTTTACAATTTCAAGTGAAAATTTGGATTAACTATTCCTAATATCATTTTCAGACTAGATTGAGCAATGATACTTACATTTACATTACTTTAATTTCTTCCAATCAGCATTGTAAGTAAATGTTAAACTCTCAAAATGGCTAGAGATGTGGGTTAAAACTGAAAGTTGATGTGTCATTTTCGATAGGCAACATTGCATTATAACCAATATGAGTGGAGAAGAAGAAAATGATGGAGGGAGTGAGAGGAAGTAAAGGGAACAAACAATACATGCTTTTAGAGTATGGTATTGGTATGGGTATGGCGTGATGAATAACTAGTAAAGCCATAACAAAATCTTCTTTATAGTCAAAAAGAACAACCAAAGCAACATACACACAAAAGGAAAAGGGAATTAAGATCATATGCCTTTAATCATTCCTCAAACTAGACTTTTTTTTGGGTTATAGTATGACCAAATAGATCTTTAAATAGAAAAGTAATGGTTAAAATTAAATCTCAGATTGATAAAAGGCATTCCTTTGTTGCTAGACTCCCCATGTCTAAAATGTATTTTTAAGTTTTGATCATTTCATCAATTGAGCCTATTTATAGTTCCAAATGCCTTGTCAAATCTATATTATTGAGCAAAAAAATTTCGTCAATTTTTTCTATTTCTTTTCGTATTCTCTCAATTAGAAATTGATATATGTAACATTACATGACATTATTTATGTATTTTCAAATAAACTTTCATAACTTAATAGGTGATAAATTTTTATTGAAGGGACACAAAATGAGACAGAAAAATGAAACAAAAGATTGAATAAATACATAAAAAAAAAGGATTATTAAGAGAAAAAATGGAACATAAGAATCAACATATTTTAAAAGCAGAACATAAATATCATTCATGGTATATAGAAGTTTCCCTCTTTTTGTTAGAGGTTTGTGTATTGGATAGCAATAGCATACTTTTTCCACTAGCATTTTTTTTATTTACCTAGGTAGTTAAAAAAAAAAAAACTCTCCTCAACTCTTCATTGACACACTGAAACAAAACCAAATGAAACCAGTTACTTTTCATTGACACACACAAAATTTACTTTCAAGTTTTGCACGTGTACACACGTGCCTCCCGCCGCTACCTAAAGAAAAGGTGCCTAATATGAAGAGGGATTTTGGCTACAACTTTGTGCCGCTGAAAATGAAAATCACATTCCCTCTCCCACCGAATTTGAAGTCCTTGTGGATACATATACATGTTTTGTATACAAAGCCAAATGCACTTACCATTTGGCCCTTTGTGCTTTTTTTTTTTTTTGGCCTTTTCTGTCCTCTTTTTTCCAACCCTATGCCCCCTGTAAAGGAAGTTAATGCCAATATAAAAGGAAAGCATATGGTAAAGTAGTACTAAACCAAACCAAACCAAACCAATATTCCTGACTACAAGATTCAAGACACACATAAATTCTCCCTCCCATCTCCAACAAAAGAAGATAAAAAAAATGGAATATGAATGCAGCCCTCTTAGCTGGGAATTCTGCTACCAAGAAGAGGTGTCACATTTTTCCTTTTATTTGCTTAATGGCCTTAATTTGAAATTGCTCTATTCAATTTTATTTTCTTTAAATTAAACTAGTGTTGTCCTTGAACTTGCAGGGGTTAGAGGAATTGAGGCATTCTCTTCTATACACAACCTTGGAGCTAGAGGCAACAATTGCATCAGCTAAGGATGAAATTACCAAAAGAGAATGTGAATTGATCCATGTCAATGACATTTTAAGCAAGGTCATCAAGGAAAGGGATGAAGCACAAGCAAGATGCCAGAAGCTAATGCTTGAAAAGCTAGAACTCCAGCAGCAGAATCAGAAGCAGAACATTGTTCAGACCCTTCAACAACAAAACCAAATAGACACCACCACCACCACCACCACAACCACATCACAGAATGAAGATGATTCTTCTTCTGAGTGTGAAGAAACCACTTCAACAAGGCCACTACAGCTTGCACTTGATGAGTTGGCAGAGAAGAGGCCATTGCCAGAGAAAGGGAAGCTTTTGAAGGCAGTGGTGGAAGCAGGGCCACTGCTGCAGACCATTCTGCTTGCAGGGCCACTCCCACAGTGGCAGCACCCTCCTCCACAGCTCAACTCCATTGAGATCCCACCACTGGCCATTAATTCTTCTTCTCCTTCTCAAACTCCTTTCAGCAAAAAGAGGGATTTTTCCCCTTCTGAGTTCCCTCTTTCAAAGTGCAGAAAGGTCATTCAGGACTTTCCTCAAACACCTACCACCACTGGTTCACATCATTCCCTGCCTCATCCATCATTTTCATGATAATAATAATAATAAGGGTAAATTACACCGACATCCAAGGGTCCAGTGACATTGCACACAACACACCTTGATTTGTCTAGCCTACACCGATACCCTTTATAGGACACTCAATATCACTCGTGCCTATAGGGGGTATTCGATGTTAGGATCTATCAAGATATATATCAGGTGTGAAGTGTAATGTCGTCTATATGATAAGGAAAGTCATTGTAATTTTTATAATTTTAGAGATATTATGTGTAATATTGCCTAAATTTAGGACTTATTAGTGTAATTCACTCTTTTTTGTCATGATGTTTCCATCTGCAAAGCAAATCAGAGTGGAACAGGTGGCAATTTGTGCATCAACCCTCTTTTTATGTCAACAAACCCTGACCTACTTTTGTATGCTGGGGAGAAAAGAGACTCAGTTGTTAGCAATTTAATGTTTTCACTAATCTTATTATTATGTGTATATATGTAAGGTCAAATTAGGGTTTGATTAAATTCTCACATAATTGTTGGGAATTAAGTAACAGGGCTTATGTTTTAATTGAAAGCTATTGTTGTTGTGCTCATATTATTTTCCTCAAGTTGTTTCTTTTTATGTGAATCTTTCATTAAGCTCTTCATTTATCTTGCTAAGTAGGAACAATGATACTTGAGTGTATGAGCAGGACCAGCCAACAAGCAATCATATATCTTTCCAAGAAAATTTCTTTGCCATGAAGCACACTTGCCAATTGCCATTCAATATTAGTGTCTGCCATTAAAACAGCATCTAATTAGGCTTCTCATGATGAAAAATGTCAACATGGCTACCTATAGCTAAATAACTATATATCATTATATCTTCGAGCTATCCACATCATATCGTAAAGTGTCATTTTGCATAACAGAAAATAGAAAAAGTAACTAATTAAGTTAATTCGAACACTTATTCTTTTTTAAATAATAATTCATGATGAGAATGAAAAAAAAAGTAGATTCTTCAAGTAATTTTTTTATATAACCTGGCGGGTTGGCGTGAGTGGTTAAGTACTCTCGTCCCTTAAGCAGGTGGGAGGGGTTCGATCCCTACCTCCTGTGAATGGAGCAAACCCACAGGCCAGCCATATACCCCTTAACTGGACTTCAGAATGGCGAGGGATTAGTCTCACCTGACACGCGGGTGGGGATACCCTGGAAACCAAAAAAAAAAGTAATTTTTTTATATTAGATTGAGTCAACACAAACCACATTGAATGAGTATAGTGACCTAAAAGTTTAGACAAAAAATAAGAAAAAAAAATTGAATCATATTGTTTTTAATCAAAATTATCAGTATCAAAAGTTTATTAGACTCTTCTTATTCTAATTTGAGCCAAATCATTTTATCATATAAAAAAAATTCTTTCAGTAATAACTTTTTTTTTTTTTATTTTAACCACCACTTAGTTAAAATCATTTTGTTTGCGCATTAAAAACCAGTCAAGTTTCATCCAAATTTAATTTCATTTCACATGAATAAGCCGGGATTAACACAGTGCCTCACAATCACAACCACAAAAAGAAAAATGCAACTAAATGAAAATCACAGGACTTAATAAAAGATTTTGGAACAATGTTATTGAAATAATCATGGATGGCACATGCAGTGAGAGCAAGATCTACATATATGGCCCCACTTAATCTGCAGAGCATGTTATTATTAATATGGAATTCCACATAGGCTCATAAGCTCATCGCTTTGTAACAAATTAACTGTCTATAGTGGCGGATTATTATGGTGAGTAGGAGGGTAATGGAACCATATGTACGTACATGTGTGTAGGGTATGTGGCTTCATATCATAGGTATAACAATTTTATATAAATATGCAATTATTTCTCCTTTGGAAAATTAGTATAATAACTGCCTACGTATTGTGATCAAGATTGCAAAATCTAAAATGACCAGGTACAAAGTCTATCAATCAGATGGCTAGAACCAACTTGACCAAGTAAATCATTGACTAGGGGATATACTCAATAAGGGGGCGTTTGACACATTGCCGATCAATATTACCGGTAATTTAAAATATCTGTCAAAAATATTACCACATTTTAAATTACTAGTAATATTACATTATTGTATTTGGTATGCACATATAATGTAACTGATAATTTACATTACCATATTTGGTATATCAAAAGGATTGTTAGTAATAATTGTATTTTACCATAATGCCATCTAAATAATAATTAAAATTAAAATAATAATATAATAATAAATTAAATAAATAAAAAATAATCATATTAACAATAAAATAAAAATAACAAAAATTGGTTGGTGTATTACGGTGGTGGTGATGATGTTTAAGGCAACACCAACGGTGATGGTGACAATGGTGGTGATGGATAGTGGTAATAGTGGTGGTGATGACGGTTGTAGTGGAGAAAATAAGGGTTTGTGGTGGTAATAGCATCGATTATGGTATTGGAGGTGGGTCGTGGCAGAGGTGGGTGGTGGCAGTGATGACGATTTTGGTAGTGGTAATAGAGATGGTGGTGGTGGGTAGTAGAAGTAGTGGTGGTGGCAGTGGCGATGAGAATGGTGACGGTGGTGGCAGCGGCAACAATGGTGGTGGTTGTGGTGACAATATTGGTAACAATGGTGGTAGTATGTGGTGGTGATTGTGGGTAGTAGTGGTACTTGTGGTGACAATAATGGTAACAATGGTGGTGGCGCGGTGGTAGTGAGTGGTATATATGTTGGCGGCGATAGTTGTAGTGGGAGTGGTAGATAGTGGTGGCTCATGGAGGGAGAGAGAGTTATTTATGTTAAGGATATTTTTATCAAAATAAAAGTTGAAGGATTACCTGAAATGTGATAATTTAGATAGACACATCTCATGAGAATAATTTACATTACCATTTTGGAGGTAATATGGATTTCCAGGTAATTTAATTACAAAATTACCAACAATCTATTCATATTATCTCATACCAAACGTTTCCTAAGATTTTTGGTGAATTAAAGGTGTTCATCATCAGAAGTATTTAATCTCCTCGTATCATAAACTTTTTGAAAGCGCTTTAATGTTGGTTACAGAACATTTTTCATGCACATTGTCAGAGATTGAACATTTAACTAGATGCTTTAAAAATCTTTTAAAATGACTATGTGAGGCCTCGTTGTTAATTGAAAATAACGTTGAAAGAATTTATTCATTTAAAAAAAAAAAGAAAAAAATAGTAAATTATTAACTTCTAGACATCATAGACCAATTTCATTAGAAATTCAAAGGGATTGGAGGTGTGACAGCTGGTGTTTGCCCTCTAAAATGGTGAATACTACTATTCCACATAGACCTGGGTCTACATCTGTCACAAGATGCAAACCATAGAGACAAAAGAAACCCGTGTGCTTAAGTCATAGCATAAAGTTGTAGCTCTAATAATTCAATTCAATCTGAGTCTTCAGTGAGATGACATCACCGATTGTCCCCTTAAACAACGTTCAAAACCAGTTGTATAGCATAGTAGAGCTGGTTAAATAAAACTGGTTAATTGTTGGAGTAGAAATACCTAATTACATATGTTTTCACCATAAATTAAATACAATGTTTTGTGACCTTTGGATGTAAATTCTTTTTAGATTAATGGGAGACAAAATGGATGTTTGATAGAAAAAGTGAGGTTCTTTTTTTTTGCCTTGAGGGTATCCAATATCCACTATAAAAACCAATAAATAATCTCTTTGCATACTGTAAGTTCATTTAAGAGAGAAAATAATACCTAATTTATTTACACCCCATTTAAGGGATAAATGTTGACCACAAGTTTTAAGTTTTTTTTTTCGAAGGTTAACAACTCATTGCTGACCTGACAAAGCGCGAAAGAAAACAAACAATATCCATAACAACACACAAAAAAGATAAAACGACTTAAGCCCCTAACTAAACAGCCTCCCCAAATCATTCCTCAACCTATCAAAAACAAGTTCGGCGAGCATAGATGAAGTATCATTAAAATCTTTTTCTAGAGTAACTCACCCAAGAATTTAAAAACTACTTCATATCCAAGTTAAGGATTAAACTCTCAACAATTGGTTAAAAAATGAGAGAATTTTTACCACCTCACGTCGGTCTCGTGGTTGTAGACAAAGTGAGTGCTCATTGAGTGAACGTGCACTAAAGACCATCACATGAAAACGATACTATAGCTTGGTTTGTTTATTGAACTTTTCTATCAGTGAGTCATCTATATAAAAGTTGCGTTTGGTTGCTAAGACATGATTAAAAATTAGAGAAATTGGAGTAGGGACATAAACTATTGATATTCTGTTTGGTGATGATATAAAAGACATAGTTTATTATATTTGTATTATGTTTGATTTTGTGGTACAATACATAAAAAAATGACCAAAAAATATCAATTGTTCCTTCCTTCCTCTTCTTTTCTCCTTCTTCCTTCATTCCTCCTAAATTTGACGCCATCTACCCCCACGTTGTGATTGTGGTTGGTGGTGGTGGGTCGAGTAATCGTGCGAAGGTGGTGGTGATTGCAGTTGGTGGCTGCCATGTTGGTGGCAGAGGTGATGGTGATTGTGGTTGGTGGTGGTGGGTCTACTAGTGGTGGTGGCCACGTTGATGGAGGAGGTGGTGGTGATGGTCACAGTTGTGGCAGAGGTGGTGGTAATTGCGGTAGTGAGTGGTTGTACTTGTTGGGCAAAATAGCTAATAAAAAAGTATGTCATGGGTAAAATTAGAAATTAAAATTTCATTAAGTTTCTGTCATTATCTCTATCTTTGTGTCCTAGGTAAATTGAAGAAATAGAAAATACACAAATTTTTTGTCTTTGAGACACAAATTTTTGTTTATGTTTTAATAAATAAATATGATTTTATCTTCGTGTTTCTGTATTTCTATCATGTCTCACTAAACAAACGCTCCCAAAGTATTTCCCTAAACACTGAATTTGGAGCCATAAATTGAGACCAATCTTTATTTCAACTTAAATGGTTGCATACTTATATTAGAAAAAAAAGAAATTATACTGGTTTCACCTCACTTTACTATTGTCATTACTTAAGGAATGAAGGATTATGATTTATGATACAAGAATCATCAACTACATTTTTTCTCCATAATTTTATAGATACATAAAAACTTATACGGATTCAAGAACTTCAGGATATAATAAATTTACGGAGACAAAAATAATTATTAGTGAGAGATACTGTGAAAATTGCAATTGGGCTCAATGGGCTCCTCGGATAGTCCACAACCCATTCTACATATGACAAATACGTGAGGGTCAGCCCAAAGCTCAATGAGCCCATAAAACTGATCGTTGATTATGGACTGGATTAAAAACAGAAAAAGTAAACAGAGCCCTGATTGGATTATTGATTAAAAATGTAAGACTATGTGTTGAAAAAAGAATATTATGAATTGGATAAGGCTGTTTTCTTGATCAATTTTATCACCATTGTGAATAAGAGTAATGATAACCTTTTTTATTTTCTAAACAAAATAAGTATAATATCCAATGCTTAACATGATGTCTCCTTTTAAGCAACTGTGTACCATGCAATTAAATCTGTTTTGTTCTATGGTTTGTTTATTAAATTAAATACATGAGTCTTCATTCTTTGACGAACTAATTATATTGCTAAATGACAAGACTGAGTCACTTTTATCTATAAAATTTAAAATTGTCTATCAATTGTAAGTTGTCGATAAAGTTATTCATTTAGTTCATTATCATGATTATTTTGTCACATTTTTATTGTTTTGTCGTATTAAATGAATGTGTGTTAATAGGTGAGGTGGTAAATAAATGGGTTCAAGAAATTATTGACATTTTCGGAGGGTCGGTTTTTGGTTAGCCGCATTGTGATCGACGTCAAAATGATGACACCACTCTCGCCCTCACTTGGTCCATAATGTACGCAATATTCAATATGATCCTCCTCCGACATGGTCCGGTGCATTGTGGCAGTGTGTATACCCACGTCTCTTCTCTTTTGATGATATTTATGATGATACAGTAATGTTCGTCTATTATGTCACAATAGCGGCTGGAAGCACTGTTTATAGCTAGTTACTTGGTTACCTTAACTATGGTGCTTTGGTTTAAGATTTGATTTCTTTCTTTTTTCCTCTAGTTTGGCTTTAGGTGTTGCTCCGCTTAGGTTTTCTATATGTTTGCATTTTGTTTTGTTTTTCCTTTTAAGTACTTAAATTATCGTTTTATCAATGTATCCTGAACTTTTAAGTGAAAGAAGCCAAACTTTTAGCACCACCCAATGGATTTTGGTAACATTTTCGGTACACATCTTTAAAAATGGAATTTTCAATGTTCACCTAATTTCTCCATCGTAATTTGCATTGTCCACCATTGTATTGTGTGTGTGTGTGATCTAACGGTTCAAAATGAAAGAGTGATTTTATGGTGAATAAAGTCGCAGCAGGACCTCACATACTCCAACAAGTTATCAAGTAATTTGTTTCATTAATTAAAAAAAAAAAAAAAAAGGAAGCAATGAAAGGACAAAAATGTCCAAGAAGCAAATCTCCCTTCCTCTGTCATCCCCACCGCTCCTCGGACTTCGCCTGCTCCGCCACCCTCACCTTCCGCAACTTCCACTTCCTCCGCCACATCGATGCCAGCGACATCAACAGCGTTTACCTCGGCCGCCTCCGCAACAAAAACAACACGAAGACAAAAACCTGTGGAGCTGCTTGTACGCCATGGAGGTGGTATAAGTCATCGCTTTGAAGAAGAAAGCGCAGGGAACAGAAATGGAGAAAATGATCCGGGCACTGGATTGGTGGTAGGAAGAAGACCAAGAAAAAATGGGTTTAGTTGAAAGGTTTGAATTGAAAATTTGACTTAAAATAAAAGGTAAAGTAGATTTTTCATATTTAATAAATAAAAAATTTAAAATTTAAAACCCGCCACATCAAGTCTAAATGAATGTACATTAAAAATATTCTTTAAAAGATATGTCCCTAAAAACGTTACCGATTGATATATATATTTGCAAGTATAAAATAATTCAAGCCAAACACGTAAATACTTGTTTTTTAACTTTTTGTTGCTTACAAAAAGCATCAAAGCTTTTTTTTAAGCATAAAAAAATTGGTATATAACAAAAACTATAAAACAAAGCTTTTAGGAAACTATATTATTTTCTCAAAATTAACCAAACATAAGCATCCACAATGTTGTTTATGGTCATGATCAATCCCCCAATCCTTGATCCAATACAAAAGAAGAGGACTTGGATATTCTTCTTTGCCACATATGATCTGATTCCACTTTCCACAATCGAAACCGTGGCTCCAATCTCTTTTCATCTAGTAAAGCCCCCAGAAAATGATTGATGGGAAAAAAAATTGGAGGGAAACACACAGCGCCAAATCAATGCCACTTATTTTCATTTTACTAATTAATAATAATAATAATATGATTTTTTAAAAGAAAAATTAAATAAATTTGACAATTGATCATTTTTTAAACTTTTTGAATATACGCTTACTGATCACTTGTTAAGGTGACTCATCATATGAATAAAATTCACATCTTTCTTAACAATTATATCAGTCATCTTTTGACTTAGTAATTATTTATATAATGCATTTTTGTTTTTGAAAGAAAGAAAAAAAAGAAGAGCGAGGAGCAGAAAGTGACAAAATCCTGGTAAAGTGTGACAGTGCCAGCACCATTTTGCTCTCTCTCATCATTTTCACTCCCAAAGTCTTGTGCTTTTCACACACCCATTTCCCCTTTTGCCCCCCTTACCCTCTTTTGGCCAAATGGGTCATCTCAATCTCCTTCCATTTCTTCAATAAACCCAGCGTTTTTATCTTTTTCTTGGTGGGTTCTCTTAGTTGAAGTTCAATTTTTTTCTTCTTCTTCTGTGGCTGGAATCCGCCGTAGGAGGATGTTTTCAAGGCTGATACATCCGCGTGAGGGTGGTGGGCAGGAAGACATGCAGGACCCATCATGTCTGGTGGTTCTCACCTCTGATCCAAAGCCCCGCCTTCGTTGGACGGCTGACCTCCACGAGCGGTTCGTTGACGCCGTCACTCAACTCGGTGGTGCCAGCAGTGAGTCCTTTTTCGCCCATTGTGTTTGCACTTTTGCTTCTTCTTTGATTAATTTGAAGTTTCTGCAACACACACACTATGAAATTGTGTTTTAGTTGTTGTGATGCAACTTTGATGGGAGAAAGGTTTGGTTTTTGGCTATGGGGCTTGCTTACTTGGGGTTAGGGGTTGTTTGGAATCCCAACAAAATTTTATGTGATGAAGGAATGATAGTGTGTGTGGTGCTACTGTTAAGTACTACTCAATGTCAGTCCATGACAAGCAAGTCCTTGTTTTATGTTTAATTCATCTTTAACTAGGTGAAGTTCATCAAGTTATTTATTATTTTGAGTAATGTTAGGGTCTTCTAACTCATCCTCTTATCTATTAAATGAGGTAAAAAATGGATGCATTCAATGTCTTGAAATTTTAAAAAACAATTAATTCTTCCCTCATTTAGTAGTTAGGAGGTGCTAGCCTTACTCTTATTTATATATATTTTTCAAATAGTGTTGTAGAAACTACTAGTAATAAAGCATATAGAACTACTGAACATGAATAGGTCTATGTGAAATATAAGGGTGGGTCTAAGGTATTATTGTTTTTGTTGATTCACTTTTTTTTTGGTGTTTGACATTTGCTTTTGTGTTAGCTAGGGTATTTTGTGAATTTAAATGTGGTATCAACTTCAACAGCGAGTTCTAGCAGTGGGCACAGAAAAGCCAAAGATTAGATATTAGNATCTGAATGTCTTATGATTTACCAAATTGAGGGTTGCAATTTAATGTCTAGGGGTCATGAAGTCAAGGAGGCATTAAGGGCGCAAATGGAAGTGCAAAGTAAACTACATTTACTTGTGGAGGTAAATTTCCCTTTCATGGTGCAAGGTGAATTATTGTATGGTTATATTAATTTTAGACATACTGATTAGTATTGAAGGTAGACTAGGTGCATAGTTGCTTGTCAATAATCGGACGCATTATTTCTTTTTTGTTTATCAGAAGATTATCTTTACGTATTATAAATTTACCTACCCTAACACTTACTATATTTAAGCATTTGTGGTACTGCAGGCAGAGAAGCACTTGCAAATTCGCCAGGATGCGGAGCGGAGATACACGGCCATGCTTGAGAGAGCTTGCAAGATGTTGGCGGACCAATTCATCAGTGATCCAATGGTAGACGTGGACAGAGAAAACTTTGAAGGACCGGGAAGCAAAGCGCCATCAAGAACTTCCTTAGTTGACCCCCTTGGCTTTTGCTCCCTACCAACTGATGCAGGTGGAATGCACGTGCCGCCACTTATTCTGCAGCCGCAAGGAGCGGGCGGTGATTGTTGCACCGAGAGTTGCCTAACATCGCTCGGGAATCTTGGAGGGTTGACGCTAGAAGGGTCTCCTGGTGGGGTGAAGAAGAGGATGCTGAATTTGGACTCGATGGTAGCACCTTTGATATGGAATGAAGCCAACATGAGAACTCAAGGCATTCATTTAGGGCAAGTGAATCCTTATCATGGAATAACTAGGTATGGCATGTAGGTAAGGGAGTAGGGTAGGAGACGGTTAACAATAATATTGTTCCTCATAGTCATTGTCACATCATGGGAAGAGAAGGGACATGGGTCTTCATTCCTTGATTATTGTTCTTTGTCTAAGATGTGGAATTATNCACAAAACTGGCACTTCTGTGGTTTGTTATGATTTGTTCAGTTTAGAGGCTATTAGTTACTTGTTTAAATTCAGGGATGAAACATGGAAATTTAGAGTAAGCTCTTCGCTGTTTGTTGATAGAACTGGGATCTGGGTTTACCCTGATACCTCCGTAAACTTCCTTATGCTATTGTGATTTTGGAAATAGAAAGGAGTAGAACTCTGTTAGTTTTGCTAGTGTATGGCTTTTTGATTAGGGATAAAGTGTTATGCTGGGGTTGTTTAGTGACTTACGAGTCAGCCATTTCATCATGTGCTGTTGGACTCAATCTTTGACTCCAAGTTCCTGGCGTCCTGCTAGGTTAAAGCATTTGGCTGGTTTAGTCTTGACCTGGGAAGGGGGTGGGGGCAAGGTCTGATGGATTTGCAAGTGTAGTAGCAGCCTTTATTCAAATGATCTAATTTCCTCCGATTTATCTTTTGCTGCCGTTGCCTTACACTGTTGTTTGTTTCAGGACGTTTTATGAGGATATCTTATCCTCTAACCTTTTACTTTCCTTGTAAATTAAATATTCCATAAAAAAAATACATATCATAGATCTACATTTCGGCACTTCCTTGTGCTTTGTCCTGTAACTGTGTTATTGTGTGTCTGATTATATTGGCAAGATAAGTATGACATAGGTTTTTGACAGCCGAATTAAAACTATAAGTTACCAATATTTTCATTTGGCTTTCTTCAATGGTCTTTCATATATTGGTGGAGGGTTTGTTGTATTGATGTGACCTTTTTACATTGTCTACTTTTATTCACTGTTGGTTGACAAGGATATCTTATTATCCTTCTTTTGATGTCCATGATAAAAAAGAATGATGCAAAATTATTATTTGCAGAAGCCACACCAAAAGCAATCATGCGGACCATGAATGTCAAGGGTTTGACTCTCTATCATTTAAAGAGTCATCTTCAGGTTCCCTTTTATATCATTGTTGTAACACTCAGTAATAGATTCTGTGGTGAAAGTTTTAGTTTATGATACTTAGCTCTTTTATACTGTTATTTGCTGCATTACAGAAGTACAGGCTTGGTAAGCAATCGGGGAAAGATTCTGATGAGGGATGCAAAGATGGTATGTTTGTCTCTCTGTACTTTCGAATTATATGCCACTGAAATTTTTAGTATGAAAATTTCCAGTTACGAATCTGAGTCCTTTTCAATTTATTGTTGATACTTGCTCAGAGAAAGGTTGGTTCGGGATTCTCTGTGTGAAGCAAGTGCAAAATCATACATTACTTTAGCAAAAATTGCTGAGTAGCTGTTTATTTTAGGCTTTTCGATTATAATCTAAACTTGACTCACTCATTGAATTATGGAAGGAATATCAGCTTCATATCCTCTAGCAAGCCCTGATACAGAAAACTCATCTCCTAAACTACCTGCTTCTGATGCAAACGAGTAAGAATTTCATGCTTTCTTGAGAAACATTTTGTTCCTGCCTGGATATCTGAATGTCTTATGATTTACCAAATTGAGGGTTGCAATTTAATGTCTAGGGGTCATGAAGTCAAGGAGGCATTAAGGGCNGTTTCTCTTTAAGGAATTAAGGGCATCCTTGATACCTTGGATAACTGTTGATGCATGAAATGATGTCAAAATAGAAGCCTTGTGGAGGCTTCTTACCCTGCCTCCAAAGCTCTTACTTGTATCATAATTCTGGGAGGAAAAAATATACTGAGAATGATCTATGCAGACATTAGGAATGCGTGAAATCTTATGCCAATCCTCGTTGCGAACAAGACCTCTGCTAGGAGCTTTGTAATTGCAAATAATACCTGATCCATCTGAGTTCAAGCATGACCAGCCCGTTGGAGAGAACTTTGAGGCCCAAGTCTCTTCCTCACTCTCACCATTTTGAGGATAGTTGACGCCGTCGGAGCAGAAGCCTTCTCTCCCTATCCCCAAGGCTGGGAGGTGTGTTACTGGTATTCGAATTCTGGGAGGCAAAAATATGCTGAGAATCCTCATCTATGCATACATTAGGAATGTGAGAAATCTTATGCCATTCCTCATTGTGGACCCTGCTTCTGATTTCCATTGGCATGCCTGTTAATTTCAATTCACGTAGAGTGCTAACATGTTGTAGTCCATCAGGAAGCATCTTGAGGCTCTTGCATGATCTGATTTCCAGTTGTCTGAGACAAGGGAGTGCCTCTTGCTCTATATTCCACTTCTCTAATTGCTCCAGCCTCCAGAATTTCAGGACATGAAGCTGAGGGAAGCTTTGTGATTCGCAAACCATACTTTTTCCCATGTAAGATTCTGAAAGTAAAGACAATGATCGAAGATTTGGAAGATCTTTCAAAATTTTCATGGGGTCATCCTGTAGTTTGGAATGTGACGGGGTAAGTTCAATGAGGCTTGGGGGAAATTGGGATAGAATAGATGAACTGGTTAACCTTCCCAGCAAATACATGTCAGTGAGATTTGTGTGATTTTCCAAAGACTTCAAGTGTAAATTCCAAGGTTGACCTTCTTCATCTCTTGATTTTACTCGTAGTGATTGAAGGTATTCTAGTTTCATAATCCAGTCAGCTACTGCATCAAGCTGTGATATCATTGCCTCTTGCTGTGATGACATTGATTGGCATGCTAATCCCAATTTTTTGATATTGATTAATTTGTCTAAGCTACCCTTCACTGGAGTCTCCTCATCTATAAAAAGCCCCCACAATGTTTGGAGGTCAGATAGATAATTACCTTTTGGTTGAGGTGGGAACCTGCTGCGGTAAGTCTCACTCAAGAACAAGTGTCGTAGTTCCATCTTCCAAATGGAGCTAGTGAGAATATTAATGTAAGTATGTTTCAGATCAAGAGTTTGGAGTTTCAGCAAGCTGCTTATAGATGATGGAAGCGACTCTAAGTAAGTCCATCTTAAGCCAAGATACCTCAGCCGAGAAAGTCTACCTATGCTTTTAGGCAACCTAGGCTTGTAAACACGTTCAAGATCAAGCACCCGCAGCATTAAAAAACAGCTGCTATAAATACACCGGTTCAGAAGGTTTCCTATGTCTTGTCCAGGTTTACTTCCTTCTTGAGTGTCAAAGGACAGAAATGAGAGAACATCCTTGTAGTAGGTTCTTAAGTCTGTTGAAGAACTACGGGTGGTACCATGAATATGATTGTGCCAGATATCCTTTGCGTCAAGATTATCTGCCACCCGACGTATAATGGAACTTTCTGGGACTGCCTCTGAATCTGTGGCATTGTGGCCTCGATGAAATCTCGACTCATTAGCTTTTGTCAACCAAAGTTCTCGCAGAGCATTAGGGAGACGACATGTTTTCACCTTCCCATTGCGCTTTCTCTTAGCAATTTGAACCATGTTCAGATCTATCAACTCAGTCAAGTACCTTTCTGCAACTTGTTCTGGAGACTCTCCATCCTCCCCATGATGCACTAGACCTTCTGCAACCCACAAAACAACCAATCTTCTTGCAGGAATCCCATATTCAGCGGGGAATAGCACAAAATAAAATAGGCACCTCCTCAGATATAGTGGTAAGTTCAAATTGATTGTGTTAAGGGTTTCAAGCCAAGGTTTTCGATCTTGATTAAGATCTTCTAGCACTTTTGACCACTCTTCGATTGTGACATCTTTATGTGAAAGCAAATCACTCATTTTTAATATTTCTGATGGAAGGCCACCGCATTTTAGCATCATTTCTTTTCCAACCTTGATTAGTTCTGGGGGAATGTCCTCCTTCAAATTTCTTCTAAACAGGATCCAACTATCATCATCGTCTAATAACTGCAGTTGGTGAACAAAGGTTCTTGTACCTGGTGTTTGTAGCTCCACGTTTTCATTGCGACTGGTAAGAAGAAGTCTGCATGCTGTTGACACCTCAAGTATGGTCTTTTTCAAGGTATCCAAGATTTGGTAAGTTTCAATTCCGTCAACAACAATGAGACACCTTTTGCTCCCCAACAAGGTTTTGAGCGTCTGAATCATGTCTTGTGTTGTGCACCTGTCTTCTTTATCTTGAACTCCCATCATTTGCATGACAATATCTTCTACAAGTTGTTCAGCCGTAAAATTCGGGACCACAGAAACCCATGCCCGACAATCAAAAACATCTTTAACCGCATTACTGTCAAATACCAACCTGGCTAGTGTTGTCTTACCCGCGCCTCCAATTCCCACCATGGAAATAATGCAGTGGCGTTCCTCGTCCGAGAGTAACTGAGCCATCACAACTTCTGCATCATCATCAAATCCAACAATACTTGATTGTTTAATGATCAGAGATGGCGGGGTCCTTCGACGCAATATTTGAACTGCCGAGAATGACTCAGATTGGCTATGGAACTGCAACAAACCATACCTCGTTCTTCTTCTCGAGGCGTCTTGAATCTTGTTTATGATGTTATCTATTTTCCTTTTGATAATTTGTCGAGTCCCGTACTTCAGAATGAGGATATGAATTGGTTTTTGCTCCAATTTACTATCATAGTCATTAATGACAGATTCAGCTTCACGGGCTATGCCTCTCATTTGCTGTACCCACACTTTGGATCTTCCATCGAGTTCTCCCATCTCTTGTACATCCTGAAACAGTGCATCCATCAGTTGCACTTCCCCTCTGATTGATTGGACTTGCTGTTTGAGCCCTGTGACATGTCGGTAAGGGGAGGCAGCTGGTGCATGTGGATGCTGCTCACTCTCAGTACTTGAGTTATCGTGAGCTTGTTCAACTAGAATGGAATTGGTTTGGACTTGGATGCTTGGCAACCCATTTCTTCCTTCCATATTTGCAATGCCATAAATTTGCTTCCTCTCAGAGACATCACGAAACTCGTACAACAAGCCGTTGATGTCCTTGGCAAACTTAAGTCTGCTGAAAAACCCTCCCTCTGGATTTGCAGCATGGATAAGGGGCTGAGCACTTTGACCCAAGAATCTTAATTGTTCCAACCATACTTTCTGTCTTTCATTCAGGCCTTGCGCACTTTCAATATCACTGAATAACGCACGGATTAGAGCTAATTCTCTTTGGATTGACTTCAAGTTCCTCTCCATAGACCTCCACAATAACATAGCCCCCGTAATAACTGCATAAATTAGAGAAGCCAACTGGAGAAGTACCGGTGCCTCGAAATGGGAAATACATATGACGGTGAAAATCACAACATCAATTAGAATGCTAACCAACAAGGTCTTGTGGATTGGAATAAAATTAAAGTTATCGTCATTGTTCCCAGTGGTTGTGTCTGGTTCGTAACCATACATAAAAACTTTAAAAGTAACTGGAAGGATAAAGAACAATATGGAGTGGAAGACAGTGAGAAGGGGGAACATAAAAGAATAAAAAAGGACGAGCGGGACCTCTGCAATTACCACCTGTCCCAGTGGCAAGCTTGGAACAAGCTTTGATCTTGTTCTTATTTTGTCTCTCGAATCCAAGTCTACGTCCCCAACTCCGTAAGTCAACCATCTATGAAGCGCGTCTCCAATTTGAGTGGCGACGTACTTGATCTGCTTCCTAAATTTCTTTTCGGAGGAGGCGTGTCCACAAAAAGGAAAACGCTGAGGCCTACCCTTTCTTGTGCTAATGAAGTCCCCGGTGACGTGTTCCGCGAGATCACACACGCTCTTCACCTCATCCAACCAGACACTTTCTCTCTGGCTAGTAAACTTGAAACTAGACACAATGTTTTGCATGTCTACAAGCCCATCTCTTGCCTGTTCTACCATGGCTATCACCTCAATACGGCCAATCAAATCTTGGCTCAGGAGGTTGGAAAGCTTCTCCACAGCTTGCGTAACTGCTGTGTTGGGTGCTGCTGCTGCTGCTGAATTTTCTCCAGGATTTTCAACGGTCACGCTCACAGCGATTTCTTCGCCGGTGTTTGTCTGCTCTTGCTCGTAGTTCTTTCCTCGTTGGGAGATCTCTCTCATCCTGCGGCTGATCCGCTCCAGCTCTTTGCCTACTTTGTATCTGTCCCACAGAAAGAGAATCCATCTCTTCCTCCTCACTGATTTGAGGACAAAGGTTTGGATAACATCCTCTGCATCGCGAGCAACCTCGTCCAACTCCTCCACCCGCTCATTGAAGCTTTGCCTGCCACGTTCAATGTGCTCCAAGTACGCTTGCATCAGCCTCAGCTCCCTTTCGATCCACTCGACCTGGCTCACTACTCCAGTCAACGCAGCTGATTCCTGAATGAGCAATCTAGATAGGCTGTTTGCAACCCTTGTTGCCACGAAACTGATTGCCAGATCTGCCATGCTGACGTGCTAAATCGATGATGATGGAGATGCAAGGTATGTTTCTTTCTCTTCTTGATCAATATGCAAGGTATGTTTACTTTGCCGGGGTTGACTCGTAGCTCAAGATTGGGGGATATTTTGAGTTCTTTCTATGTATCAACCATAGCAATGTTTTTACCCCCTCGAACAGGGAGCATTGTGCTATGAGTGATTTTATTTGAATTTATTGTATGCACACCGTGCTGATCCACATTTCATTAGATGTCATATAATGGCAGAAACATGAGTCAATATGGTGCCCACACAAAATGAGTATATTTAACGTTTCTTTCATGTTATTTTGCAAGTTCTTATTTTGTCCCAAAATATAAAATGGGATAAAAAGTTACATCTTTGCCACTCAAACAAACACTCCCTTTTTGTCTCTCTAAATTGGGGGTTAACGAGAGTTTCTCTCACATTGTCCTTTTAATACCTTTTTTAGCTAGTTTTTCATTCAAATAAGAGAGTGACTTAATTCAGTTCTCTCCCCTCCTTGCCTCTCTCCTAGTCCCCTTAATGATCACACTCTTTCATCATCTAACAATCTCCCAAACATAGCTTTAAGTACGTAACAAAGCAAAGTCCCCCACTAATCATACAAGAGCCCCTGCTCAAGTAGGATTTTTCCGGGAAAAAGCAAGATGGAAAAGAAGAAATGTCTGTACGAAAACATAATTGGCTCCACTCTCGCAGTTGAATCTCCTTTTTTAAAAAAAGATCGTGCATTCCACTATTCTTAGTCACGAGATCATGCTTTTATTTATTTATTGTTATTATTATTATACAATCACTAAAGTTCATTATAAAGAAAATCTAATCATTAAATTTGTTTTCTATACTTGTGATTGAGACTATTAGTTAAGAATTTAATTGTTATGTACTTACTATATTCATCCAATCAAATTATTTCATATGTATAATTTTTCATGTAAAAAGAATAAGAGTTAATTATTTTTATTTATCTTTTAACATTTGGTTGGATACTTGAATGACAATATAAACCACTTTGTGAACTTAGGCAATTGATAATCTCAAACTTATTGCACTATGCATTTACTTAATCTTTGATTCATAACGTTTAGTCTTTCCGTGTGAATGAATTAGAGTTTTCAAAATTAATTTAAAGTCAATCTAATATTGTCAGAATTGAGTTTACTTTAACGTGATTTATATTTGACATTATTCATCTGAAAATTAATTTTGATACAATAGATATTGTTTGGAGCGTAGTGATGAAAGTCACTTTCATATCTATAATCACTAAAAATTAAAAAAGGATATGAATTTATTTTCTATATTAACTTAAAAGCTAATTAATTTTAAATTTTAATTATAAAGAAATTTATTAAAAGATCATTTCTTTTACAATTAAAGTTTACTTAAACATTGTAAAATAAAGTCATTTTTAAAATATACATTTTATAATTTAGAACTTTATTGAATTTTATTTATTTATTCAAATAATATTTAATGGCAGTATGCTGTTGTAAAAATAAAAATTCATAATTAGTCAATCCTGTGTAGCAAAATCTAATATTTACAGCAACATCATTAGAATAGTTTGACTGATCTTTTCATAATTATGTAACAGCTGCTGAGGATTCCATAGTGGCTGTTATTTTGGAGTCGATCAGTCCTACCTGGACTGTGCACATTTTCCATGTGTTCATAGAGACGAATTGTGCTGCTGATGCTATGGCTAATTTAGGTCATTCTTGGGTTTGGGGAATACTCATTTAGTTGAGTCCTGGATGCTGTTGCTATCTTTAGCATCTTTTTTTTGTTGTTGTTTTGGGTGCTTTGGAACCCTGTTGATAATAATAAAAAAAATTAATCAAAAAGTTATAAAAAAAATGATTGATAATTTAAGCGAAAGAAAATTTTATATCTTTCAAACTTGACTTTGGTGGGTACAAAATCTCTCCAAAAACACACCATACTTTCGTTTCTATCCGGAGAGAAGATGAGAGGAAAGAAATAGATAGAAATAAAAACTGTTAATAATTGTATTTAATAATTATAAATTATAAATTGATTTGATTTGATTATAATTTATTCTTGTCTGTTGTATTTTGACCGTTAGGTTTTTAATCTATTAATAGGCTTAGCGTAGAAACACATCGAAATATACACACATACATTATTCGTCTCCGTTTCTCCGTTGCTCTGTCCTCCTGTGCTCCATCACAGCTCCGCCCCTGCTCGTCGTGGCTGCGGTTGCTGCTGCCGCCTGCATCTCCAGCAAGAGGTGCGCTGCCCCTCCTCTGTTTCTCGGCTGCTGCCTCCGTTTCTTGGCACCACCACCGTGACGGAATAGACGAAGAGAAGCCTCCTTCGTCGGTCACCAAACCACGACGCCGCCTGTTCTTGTCCCTGCCCGCCGCCGCACCACCCCGCATTCCCTCAGATTTCTGCAGGAGTCTTCTGTCACGACTGTGCTGTGTTGTTTTTTGTTGTTTTTCAAATTTCGATTTGTTGTTTGTTTGTTACCTTCACAGCCCACAGCTCCTCCGTCCTTCAGTTTCAGCCAACAACCCACCCAAACCCAATTTACATAAACCAAACAAACCCAAACCAAAACAATAGTCATAAAACCCCAGCCAACCCCAAGCCCAACCCAATTACTGAGCATATGATAACCACTCTGCTATTAAATTCCTAAAAAATCTGTTATTAGAAACATAGATAACTAGGATAAAAGAAAACGAAATGGAATAAAAATTACAAAGAAATCACATTTTGAATGAGTTTGTGGTCCTTGCAAACAAAGTAAAAACAGGAAGAGCCACCAGATACATTCAGATTCCCCAGTCTTTAAANAAAACTATGTTGCTCCCTGGTAATGTTTGTTTTTAATAACCGGTATTAGTCCTTTCCATTATATGAAATAAATCATGATTATGTTATGCATGTTTTAATCAGTCACTATTTGTCCTTTCGATTCCGCTTAAACTGGTCATGGTTAATTTGTTTCCAGTGGTTCATAGTTTGACATTTTCAAGAGAGATCCTGTCGCAAAAGATCATTCCGGGTCTAACAAAAATCTGGAATGTATTGGAACTACGGATTCTGGTTTTAATCAGCCTCTCCTTGCAAACCATTCTGATACTTTTCGGAAACCGAAGGAAGTACAAAGCCAGTGGATTGCTACAATTCGTTGTATGGTTCACCTATCTTTCAGCAGATTGGATTGCTACAGTGGCACTTGGCATTCTTTCCAAAGACAGCAAAAATCCATCAAGAGACCCTAACTTGGTTGTCATGGCCACTTGGGCACCCTTCCTTCTTGTGCATCTTGGAGGCCCCGACACAATCACTGCATATTCCATTGAGGATAACGAATTGTGGCTGCGACATTTCCTTGGTTTATTCTACCAGGTGTCTGTCGCAGCTTATGTGGTCTACAGGTCATGGAATGGCAGTCACCTGGTCAACTTTGTTACTGTTCCAGTGATGGTGGCTGGGATAGTCAAATATGGTGAGAGGACCTGGTCATTGAGGTCCGGAAGCAGCAAAAACTTCAGAGAGTCCATTCTCCCCCCTCCAGACCCCGGACCAAATTATGCGAAATTCATGGATGAGTACAGTGCGAAAAAGGCTGAAGGGTACAGAGTCTCCTTAGGGAAAGTGATTGAAACTACTCCCATACTGTTGGGTCATTCTCCAGGGTCAACAACAAATAACAGCATTGCAGATGCTTCCTCTTTATATGATGGTTTCTATTTCTTCAGGATCTTTCAGTGTTTATTTGCGGATCTCATCCTCAGTTTTCAAGACCACAAGAACAGTCAAATCTTCTTCAGGAACAAGTCTTGGAGCGATGCTTTTCAAGTGGTTGAGGTTGAACTTGGATTAATGTATGATATCCTGTATACAAAGGCAGTTCTCACCTACACTCGTCTTGGCATCTTCTTCAAGTTTGTGAGCTTCTCCTGTACACTCTCTGCATTTATTACCTTTTGTTACCTCTTAGATATAAAACACATCAATCATGACCAGATTATTTCCCTTATGCTTTTCACCGGGGCTCTTTTTCTTGAGATATATGCTGCCATTGTTATGCTTTCTTCAAATTGGGCAATGCTTTGGTTGAGCAAGCACAAAAGCCGGGCAGTGGATCTTCTCTACATGCTCATCTCATGCTTTCAAAGATGGCTTAAACTAGCACACACTAAGAGGTGGTCTAATATTATTTCACAGTACAATCTCATTAGTTTTTGCTTAAAGGATGAGCCAATCATATGCATTAAAATCCAAAAATTCCTACATGTTTATCAGTTCTTTGAGAAGTCTTACTACACGGACGTAGAAAATGTCTCTGCAGAACTGAAAAGACTCATCTTTGAGCAACTTATGGAGAAATCTGGATATGCATTAAATATTGAAGCATGTAAAAAACTATGCGCCTATAGGGGTGATCGAGTTCTCAGCAGGTGGAATTGTCATATCATTGATTGGAGCGTCAAGGTAGAGTTTGATCAAAGTATTTTGCTTTGGCACATTGCTACAGATCTTTGTTATTATTCGGATGAAACTGATAACTCAAATTGTGTCAACCTCCAAAGTTGTATGACAAGTAGGTTGCTGTCAAATTATATGATGTATCTTCTTGTCACATGTCCTTTTATGCTGCCTAATGGAATAGGCCAAATAAGATTTGATGACACCTGTGCCGAGGCTAGTGAACTTCTCCGGGAAAGGAAGTACATAAAGAAAAGAAGCGAAGCTTGCAAGATGATACTTAGAGTGAATACGGAGATTCCACCATCAGAAGTTAAAGGAGATAGAAGCAAGTCTGTGCTCTTTGATGCCTGTAGGCTTGCCAAATCCATACAATCTTTTGAAGCAGATGAGGATTGGTCCAAAGAACGGAAATGGGAAATGATGAGTCATGTTTGGGTGGAGATGTTGTGCCATGCAGCAAGCCATTGCAGAGGGCTTGATCATGCCAAGCAACTTAGCAAAGGTGGTGAATTGCTTTCCCATGTCTGGCTTTTAATGGCTCATTTAGGTATCACTGAACAATTTCAGATTTCACAAGGTCATGCTAGGGCAAAGTTGTTGTTGAGCTAGAAAGGTTGGCTCATTTAGGTATCACTGAACAATCACTGGCTTTTCAAGTTGTTGCTACTTCCATTCTTGTTCCTACTTTTGACCATAGTTGCCGTGTATGGTAATGCCTATTGATATTTTCAAATTTTACATATCATAGCGTAATGTTACAACATATGATATGCATGAGTTCAGACCGTTGTCCATCGCCTCTGGCATTGCCATCAAAGATGAATAAATCCTTAAATAGAAGCAAATTTACAAATGGAAGAGAGACTTGGTGTTTCACCTGGAATTATGATATATACTTCAACTTTAAAGATTTTGAACTATCGTGCAAAAATGATAAACAGAACAGTTAATGTAAACAGATTCATATGCTGGAGAGAGAGAGATTTTGAGAGAAGATACAGAAATAGTTGAAGACTGATAATGAAGGCAAGCTAAAAATCGTAGTCTTTGTAGGCTTTTGAAAAGAAGACATTTTCATCTGAAACGCAATAAATTTATAAATATATAATTCTTATTTTATTGGTGCCATGTGAACGATTATTGGTGGAGTTACATGACAAAAAAAAGGCCAAGATGCAAATCAGAATCATTCTTTTATATATGAAGTTTTTACATACTCATTTAATCAAGATAATTTTATATGTATGTCTTTTTAAGTAATAGTCAAGATAATCAATTTTTTTTTTATATAACAAGATTTAATTGAATATTAATATAAAAAACTTTTACATTATCAATACATAGCATAAAAAAATGATTTATTTAGATAACAATGTAAAAAATCTTTATACCGACAGAACAACTAACAGGTTGCCATTCATTTTATTTTTAAAATGAAAGTCTCTTTACTCCAACATTTTTAATTAATTCATCCAGTTTAAAATGCAAAAGTCTTAGTCCTTTTTAATCCATCCATTATTTTTTTGGTTACGAGAGATAGACTCAAACTCCAAACCTCTAAAATGAGGGGGGAACGAATACCAACTGAGCTAGCTGGAGTTCGTTGGCCATCAATCCATTTTAAATATGCAATTCTTTTTCTTCTTCTTTTTTTTTCTTTCTTTCTTTAATTCATTCATGTTCAAATGCAAGCCCGGGTCAGTATTTTAATCAGTTGATCCTAAACTACACCTGTTTGTCATTTTATTTTTAATTACTACCGTTACGACAAATACAGCTGGTGGAGGTGTGCCATTAATTTCAACAAAATTAGATCTAATGATTTAGATCAGATTTTAAGAAATTCTTTTCTCTAATGATCTATTTTTATAATTTAGATCTAATAAACATTTCTTAGTAGCGGTATGTATTAGGCTTTGAGACATGAAATTTGTATTAATTTAATATAGGAAATCGTGTCAATTCACACGTCATTTACAATTAGATGAAATTCTAATAGGATTCACATTATATTAAAATCTCGTTCAATAATATATATGTGATGAGTTGATATAATGTCTAATATCAAATGAGTACAAATAACTCAACTCTTAAACTTGTTGGCCCACCAAAAACTGGTTGATAATCGCGTGCGTATTATTTTTTGTCTTGCTCTTGTAATCCCAAAATTGTGTTTTGGCAAAAAGCTATAGAGATATACTTACTTTTTGCATTAATCATATTTGAGATTTTTCAAAAGCTCTAACAAGTTATGTGAAGGTTCAATTTGGATCATAATAAGTTGAGGCTGGATTCAACACAACCAAGGAAAACATGCCCCAACACAAATTATGGTCTACAAAGTTTATTTGAACTTCCAAGCCTTCAACGAAGAACTAAACTGGTCATCCTTTATTCTTCTAGAACAATTTGAAGTTATGCCCTCGTCCGTCAAGCTTGTTGGAACTCCAATGAGGCTTCCTTCAAAGCAAGGTTTTATCGTAGATAAAATGCTGCACATTGCAAAACTATATGTTAACTAATCAAACCACCAAGTGTCAGCTGAAAGGAAAGAAAACATAAATGCAAAAGCAAGGAAACACACCATGCCATGACCATGAGGAAATCCTACTGGGAACCATCAATGTTGACTTCAGTTATGTGTGAAACCTTATGCCAATCCTTGCCATCAGGTTTCCTAACTCTTCTTGTGATTTCCATTGGCATATCTGTTAATGTAAGCTCCTTTAGAGATTTAACGTGTTGCAGTCCATCAGGAAGCATCTTGAGACTCTCACACGATCGGATTTCCAATATTTCGAGACAGGGGAGTGCTTCTTCCTCTATATTCCATTCTTCTAGTTCCTCCAGCTTCCAAAATTTAAGGACAAGAAGCTTTTGAAAGCTTCTATAATTACAAGTCATAGCTTTCCCCGAATAAGATCCTGCTAAAAAGCACAATGACCGAAGATTTTGGAGGTATGCTAGAAATTGCATGGGGTCATCCTTTAGACAGGAATGTGAGAGGGTAAGTTCAGAGAGGCTTTGGGGAAATGTGGACAGAAGAGATGAACTGCTTAAGCTTCCTAGCAAATACATGTCATTGAGCCTTTCGTGATTTTCAAGAGACCTCAAGTGCAAAACCCAAGGTTGGCCTTTTTCATCTCTTGATTTTAGTCTTAATGATTCAAGCTGCTTTAGTTCCATAATCCAATCAGCTATTGCCTCAAGTTGTGACACCATTGCCTGTGGTTCTAGTGCCATTGATTGGCATGTTAATCCCAACTTCTTGACATTGACCAATTTGTCCAATGCACCCTTTATTGGAGTCTCCTCATCTACAAAAAGCCCCGACAAAGTTTGGAGTTCAGATAGATAATTACGTTTTCGTTGAGGTGGAAATCTGGTGCGATATGTCTCACTCAAGAACAAGTGTCGCAGTTCCATCTTCCAGATGGAGCTAGTGAGAACATTAATGTAAGTATGCTTGAGATCGAGCGTCTGGAGTTTCAGCAACTTTCTTACAGATGATGGGAGTGACTCTAAGTAAGTCCATCTTAAACCAAGATACCTTAGTCGAGAAAGGCTACCTATGTTTTCGGGCAACTGGGGCTTGTAAACATGTTCAAGATCGAGCACACGCAGCAATAAAAAGCAACCACTAGAAACACACCGATCTAGAAAGTTACCTATTTCTTGGCCAGGTTTACTTCCTTCTCGAGTATCAAAGGATAAGAACGAGAGAACATCTGCGTAAGAGGCTCTTAAGTTTGCAGACTTAGTTGCAGCGCCACTATGAATATCATTGTGCCACTTATCTTTATCATTGAGATTGTCTGTCACCCTACGTATAGTAGGACTTTCTGGGGCAGAATCCGAATTCGTGGCATCAGGGCGTTGACCCAACCATTTTTCTCGCAGATCATTAGGGAGGAAACATGTATTCACCTTCCCGTTGCGCTTCCTCTTAGCAGTTCCAACTATTTCAAGATCTATCAAATCTTTCAAGTAACCTTCTGCAACTTTCTCTGGGGGCTCTTTGTCCTCCCCTTGATGCACCAGTCCTTCTGCAAGCCACAAGGCCACCAATCTTCTTGCAGGAATCTCACGCTCCGCAGGGAATAGCGCAAAATAAAATAAGCACTTCCTTAGGTATAGAGGCAAGTTCATATTGATCATGTCAAGTGTTTGTAATTGGTGAGACTCTAGCCGAGTTTGTAAGCGAAACAAGCCATATGTCTTCCTTCTTCTTGAGGCATCTTGAATCTGATTTCTGATCTGAGAAATCTCCTTGTTAATAATCCAAATATTTGGGTATTTGCGAATGTAGACATGAATTGGTTTACCTTCCAATTTACTAGCATATTCATTGCTGACAAGTTTAATCTCACGATGAATACCTCTCATTTCCTCCACCCAGATTTTGGATCTGCCATCTAGTTCTCCCATCTCTTGTACGTCCTTAAATAGTGCTTCCATGAATTGCATGTCCTCCTCTCGGAATGATTCAACTGCACTCAACATTAGGCCTTTGTTCTGAAGCTGATGGCTGCTAGAACCGACTGCTGCCAGAAGTGGATCTTCCTCCGCATCAGATATAGAATCATTCCAGCTCCCCTGGCTGCTTTGACCCCAAGAGAATACGCCTTCTCTTTTTCTTATGTTTGAAATGCAGTAAGTGGTTTTCATTTCCCAAATGTCGTGCATCTTATGAAACACGACATTGATCCTATTTCGAAGGATAAGTAGGCGTAAATTCAGAATAAGCCTCTTGAGAGCCCGCTGATCTTGCTCATATCTTTCCATCACGTGTTCATATGCATGAAGAAGAGGCTCGGCTTGTTCAACCATGGCTCTTATTTTGTCAACCCATACCCTCTCTCTTTCATTCTCTACTTGTGCACATCCGAGGAATGCATGCATTAGTGCCAACTCTCTTTGGATGGACTCCAGCTTCTGTTTCAACGATGCCTGTTCAAACAAATTCCAGTAAATAGTTGTAAAAAGAACGGATCCAAACTGAAGGAGTAACACCGCCAGGTAAGGGACAAGGTATGAGATGGTGAAGATGACAAAATCAATTAAGATCCTCCGGGAGACGGACTTGAGTATCTTTATTTTTCCCTCTCCTTTGGCCTTCCAAAGATCCACAATTGGTAGGTAAGTAATTGCAAAAATTACAAAGGAGAGAACCACAAGGGGGAGCGACAAATCCCAGATACCCAAGAGAGGAAAAACGGTAACGTAACATGTCATGTATATGACTCGCCGGATTAACAACTCTTCCAGTGACACTGAAACTGACATTGGCATCGATCGTCTTCTGTCTCTAACACCTTCCTCCTCCACAATTTCGTAAGTCAATCCTCTGCGAAGGGCTCCTCTAGTTTGTGTTTGGACGCACTTCATCTCCTCCGTAAACTTCCCTTCGGGGGCACTTGCAGACAAAAGGAGACACAAACGCTTCAGCCAACCCATCTTGGCCCATTCTTCTCTTCTTGCATCGAAGCCTTCAATAACACTTGTGGTAAAATCACACACTTGGTTCACTTCGTTCATCCAAACCATTTCTCTTCTAGTTGGTTGCTCTCTTGTCCACAAATTTGACATAATCTTGTGGATGCTCGCCATGTCGTCTTTTACCTCTTCTACCATCTCCTTTAGACCGTCATCCAAGTTCTCACTCAGAACACTGGAAAGCGTCTGTAATGCACGAGCTGGACCAGATGCTTCTCTTGGAGTTTCAACCACCACTCCTATGTTTGCATGTTGGCTGATTTGGTCATCTTCTTTCATTATTCTTTCTTGAGAGATATCTATGATCTTGTTTCTAATCCGCTCCAGCTCCTTGCCAATCTTGTAACGGTCCACCAGATGGAGAATCCATGCCCTCCTTCTCTTGATTGATCTAAGCACGAATGTTTCTATGACCTCCTGCGCCTCGAGAGCAACTTCCTCCAACTTGTCAACCCATTCACTGAAGCCTTGTTCAGTGGTGCGACCAACGTGCTCCAAGGATGCCTGCATTAGCCTTAACTCTCTTTCGATCCATTCAACATGCCTTTCTACATCCCTTAACGCCCCTGCTTCTTCAATGAGGGTTGCAGATAGTTTGTTTGCCACGGATGAAACGATGGAAGCTACTGCAACATTAGGCATTTTTTTTGTAACTTCCTCAACCGATGAATATTGAAGCTCTCTTCTGCTTGATGCCCAGATGGAGATGGCTCTGTCCAACAATTTTGGGAGCAAATAGTTAAGAGCCAATATGTCAAGTAAGTGCAAATAGTTAAGAGCTAATGTGAAAGAATGATATGAGAGAATCCATTTTTGTAGTTTCATACTAACCGAAGCAACGCAAGACCGTAAACTCAAGCCTCTTCGCAGCAAGCAGTAAAAACAATATAGCCTTTCAGAAAACCCTGTATTGAAAAGGGGATAGAAAAACAAAAACTACTTCAATATATATCACAAGAGTTTAATTAATTGTTATCTAAAGATAGTATAAAGGAACCAACGGGGGGTTGGTCTGAGTGGTAAGCCGCTTGGTATCGCTTAAGCAAAGCCCCGAGTTATCGCTAAGCCTTGGACACCAGGCAACCTAAAAAATAAAGATAGTATAAAGTTTTCTTTACACTTTCATACAATAAAATCTTACAACTTGCATTTAGAATAACTTAATTGAATGATAGTATAAAAAAAATATTTTGTTGTCAATGTATAACAATTAAATTCATATTATAGTCCATAAATAAAACCTTAAATATATATAAGCTAGTTTATATATGGTAGATCACGACTTGGAGTTTCACCTGGAATTGAGGATGATACTTCTTTAACTTTGAAGATTCTGAACGAGCCAAAATGATAAACAGAACATTTATTACTTATTACTGTAAGCAGATCTGGATGCTGGATGCTGGATGCTGGATGCTGGATGCTGGAGAAAGAGATTTTGAGAGGAAACACAGAAATAGTTGGAAGACTTAAGATGGCAAGCTAAAAATGTCAGGGAAAAATGGAGAAACTATTAAGACGGCTTTAGTGCTTATAAGCTTTTGAAAGGAAGACATTTTCATGTGAAATGCAATAAATAATTCTTATTTTATTGGTGGCATGGGACTTGTGAGCAAAGTATTGGTGGTGTCATGTGGCAAAAAAAGAGTCCACGGAGAATTAACCCAAGATCATCCTTTTACATAGAAAAGTATAGTATTATATTATATTATTTTAGATTATTTTATCCAAATTATATTATTATTTTATTTCTCTAAAAAAAAATCCATTCAAATTTGTAATACTTATGTATATATTGCCATTCATAAAAATCAAATTAATATCTACCAATGATTATAATAATATATATATTTTTACATTATTTAAACGAACAATCCAATTTTTAACTTGCCAAAAAAAATCCAATTTGTCATATTTAATTCGGGCTACTTGACAGTGCTCGTTAGTACAATACATTTTTTTTTGTACATATGAAAATAAAGCAATCTACATTGTCAACAAACTCGGAGGAGGGCTCCACGATGTTAAAACAATTATCCGGTGCAGAGCCCACTTTGATCAATAAGTCAACGCACCCATTTATTACACGAAGCACAAAGGTCTACCAATCCAATCACGATTATTCCGGATCACTCTCAATAATAAATATGTCTTATGGTACCAACCAAATAATTAACATAATAGTTTTCTCATACTAAATTTAAAATAAGGTAAATAACAAATAATATCCTTGAGATTTACGTATTGCATCTCACCTCAAACTATCTATAGATTGCAACTCATCTCAACACTAACATTCTACTAAAAGTTGACTAAGAATATTCTTTTAGAATATTTTCACTTAACCAATCTTACATGTTTTATGTAGGAAAATAAAAAAGGATTCATATTTAATTTGCCGATTCGCTAATCATTTCCGTCAACATTGGTTTGCTTGAATGAGTAGAACAATTACAACTTTGTCTTCTTTTTTAATTCATCCATTTTAAAATACAAGTCTTGGTCTTCTTTCTTTAATCCATCCATTTAAATATGTAAGTCTTGGTCTTCTTTCTTTAATCCATCCAGTTAAATTTATTTATTTTTTATTTACTAATATTCATTCACTTTCAAAAGGTCAGTTTTTTAATGGGTTCATTATAAATTGCATGCACCGTTCCCTAGTTGTGAATCCAAGTTTTGAAACAGTAATAATAATAATGCAACCTAAAGTTGAATATCTCTCTAGAAGGATCCTAATAGACAAAGGCTGAACAGACCAAAATCATCCCCTTTTTATTTATTTATATATATATATATATATATAAATAAATAATACACGCGCTATTCTGACTACTTTTTAAATCTCTACACTTTTGTTAAAGATATTTAAATTCTTATCTAACTAAAACATCATTATTTTTAATTAAAATTCATCATTTGGAAGACTTTCGAAAAATGCGAGAGTCATTAAGTTTATTAATGTAGGATTAAATAATAATTTAAAACCTTTTTATATCATTAATATATCAAAATTAAATCCTAATTAATCTATAACATGTTGACATAATAGTTTTCTCATATTAAGATATAATTAGTTCAAATGGCAATAAGATATTTATTTGGTGGAATTTTTAGTGTCCTCTGTAGCATCATGCCTTCTAACTTTAAACAAATGTAATTTAATCATGTGTCAACTTAAATATTTTTAAATAATCATAAAAATGTTCAAAATTATCTCTTAATGTATGTTTGGTTATATAGTTTCCCTCATTTTTATTTCTAAAACTCCAATCCCCAAATTTGAATTAAAAAAGTTGAAAGATCACTAAATAATCATGCAACTTTAATAGATCATATAAAGATATACCAACAAAGTCAGTTGGTAGATGACTGAGTTCCTTAAGTATTTTGTCAATGATTCAATTACTGGCGATATGTATGAAAAACTTTGTTAGGAGAAACATATTCACTTTGGTCTCGATGTCTTGAAGTGGATTAGTCATTGTTGACAACACACCTTTTGAGCAATAAAAAAAATAATCGGAAGATTAAGATACGAGACAAAAAAGTAATTTTGTCGAAAAAGTTCTCACCACTTTTAAACCATAATAAAAAAAATATTCACAATAAAGTTAAAAAAATTCATAAATGAGTGAGTATATGTTAAATGAACTCAGTAAAATCTACTTTTATTATGAAAATACTCAAAGATAAGACTCTAAACTTGTGCTAATACCAGAATATGTTAGTTGTGAAACAATAATGCAAATACTTACTCACTTCTCATTTATTAGATAGGATCTCAACAGGTTGCCACTCTGCCTAGAGCTGTAGTGAGTTACCTGATGTTACTATTAGCAAGCTATCTTCTGATCTCCAACTTCTGTCCGAAATAGGTGCATTCATTCATGAAATATGTTTTGAAATAGTGACATTTAGGTAATATATTTTATAAACAAGGGACAATATAGTGAAAAATTGGAAGCACCACAAGTATGTTACTAGATGGCAAGGCCAATATTTTTGTTAGTGGAGAGGTATCTGTTTTGAGTAATCAACATTAGCCATTTTCCTTTTCCTTTCTTCACAAATTGATGAATGTCAGTCCTTTCATTTTCAGTGGCGAGCAGTCTGCTAAATCCCAACCAGATCATTCCAGGTCTGCATCTGGCATTCATCTCGATCTCGAGTGTATTGGAACTTCGGGCCCTGGTTTTGATCAGTCTCATCTTGCAAATAGTCCTAATAGCCCTCGGCAACCGAAGGAAGTACAGAGTCGAGCGATGGCTACAATTCACCCTCTGGTGTTTCTATCTGCTAGCAGACCAGGTAGCTACCACTGCACTTGGAATTCTGTCTAAAGAAAGCAAAGATTCATCCATAAATCCCAACTTCTTTATCATGGCCACCTGGGCTCCCTTCCTTATTGTGCATCTCGGTGGCCCTGACTCAATCACTGCCTACTCCCTCGAAGATAATGAACTGTGGCTTCGGCACTTGACCGGCTTGCTCTACCAAGTAACCTTTGCAGCGATTGTTGTTTACAGGGCATGGAATGGCAGCCTTGCATTTATCACTATTCCGGTGGCACTAGGTGTGGCTGGAATAATCAAATACGGCGAGAGGACTTGGTCGCTGAGGAAGGCCAGCAGCGGGAATTTCAGAGAATCCATTCTCCCCCCGGCAGATCCGGGGCCGAATTACGCCAAGTTCATGGATGAGTATTCCGCAAGGAAGGCAGAAGGATACAAAGTTCGCTTGAAGAAACTGGTTGAAGATGCTCCAGAAGTGGGTCATTCTCAAAGGCCAATAGTAAATGACCAAGTTCAACGTGCTGACCTTTTACATTGTGCATTCTCTTTCTTCAAGATTTTCGAATGCCTGTTTGCAGATCTCATCCTTAGTTATCAAGACCACCAGAGCAGCCGAGATTTCTTTGGGCAAAGCACTTGGAATTGTAACCACACTTTTGAAGTGATTGAGATTGAACTTGAATTAATATATGACATCCTCTACACAAAGGCAGTTGTCACTTACTCCCGGGGCGGTATTTATCTCAAAGCTCTGACCACCTCTCTTACTCTCTCTGCATTTGTTGTCTTTTGTTATATGGTACATAAAGAACACATCAATGCTGACCACGTGATTACTTTTGTGCTTTTTGCTGGGGCTATTTTTCTTGAGATATATGCCTTCATTGTTCTACTTTGTTCAACTTGGTCAATGCTTTGGTTGAGCATGCACAAAAATTGGGCAGTGGATCTTCTCTACAAGTCCATCTCGTGTTTTCAAAGATGGTTTAAACTATCACACACCCAGAGGTGGTCCAAACTTATGTGCCAATTTAATCTTCTTAGTTTCTGTCTGAAGGATGAGCCAATCAGATGCCTCACAATCCAAAAGAAGCTTCACCTGTATCAGTTTCTGGACAAGTTTTACTACACACACAAAAAAAAGGTCACTCCAGAGCTAAAAGAACTCATCTTTAACCAACTTAAGAACAAGTCCAGAGAAGCCTCAACCATCGAATCATGTAAAAAATTGTGTGCTCTTAGGGGTGGTCGAGCTCTGAAAGACCAGAAATGTGATACCATTGATTGGAGCATTAAAGTAGATTTTGATCAAAGCATTCTGCTTTGGCATATTGCTACAGATCTTTGCTATCATTTAGATGGCTCAAATTGTGCCAACCTTCAGAGTTATAAAACTAGCAAATTGCTGTCAAATTACATGTTGTATCTTCTTGTCAAGTGCCCTTCTATGTTGCCAAGCGGAATAGGCAAGATGAGATTTGACCACACTTGTGCTGAGGCTAGTGAACTTCTGGAGGAAAGGAAGTACATATCAAACCGCGATCAAGTTTGCGATATGATGCTTCGAGTCAATACAGAAATTCCACCGTCAGAAGTTAAAGGAGATAAAAGCAAGTCTGTGTTGTTTGACGCCTGTAGGCTTGCCAAATACATTCAGGATTTAGAAGAAAAGAAAAAATGGTCCAAAGTAAAGAAATGGGAAATGATTAGTCATGTTTGGGTGGAGATGCTATGTCATGCAGCAAGCCAGTGTAGAGGGCGTGAACATGCTAAGCAGCTTAGCACAGGTGGCGAGTTGCTTACCCATGTATGGCTTTTAATGGCTCACTTAGGTATAACCGATCAGTTTCAGATTTCGCGACGTAAAAGGGTAAAGTTGGCGCTGAAATAGAAATATTCGGTGAGTAGTCCAAGTTGTTTTACTTCCATTCTTGTGGTCACTTTTGGCTTCTTATACCTTCCTCTAACAGTGAGATCTTTGCTGCAGTATCACACAACATAGGAGGGCCTTCCCATTTTGTGGTTTAATAGAGATCAAAGAGCTTGGCTCCCATTGTGTAGTGATGTTATGTGACTGGTTTACTTTGATTGTGAAACCTTGTGAGGCCAATGTCACTTAGCCAGAATACTATCGTTTCCTATTTGGAGTTTATTATATGGTCTAGATGGATGAATTATGAAATAATTGTATTAGCATTGCTACTTATTTGAAAATGTTCAAAAATTCAATTTCACTGGATGTGATTCATTAATCATATGTTGCTTGTTCTGTTTTTCGGTTATTTATTTTGAGTTTTAGTAGTCTCTATTATTTTCACTCCTTTTTAAAAGAGTTTAGGTTATATTTTTTTGGTACTCTCTAGGTTTCTTATTGCCTGAGAGTACGCATAATGGATAAACATATTTTGTTTTGGTTTTAGGTGTTAATTGAAATGATAAACATATGATTATTAAACTCGAACTAGACTGGCCGAGCCAACCAATGAATTGGTGAACTAGCCAAATGACCGGTCCAAGCTTCACAATAGATCGGACTGGCTTTAGAAATAATGTGAACCAGCCGACGAAGCGAACCGGCTGAATTTTGATAGAATTAGCGACTCAGTCGCCCCTTGAACTGCTGTGCGAAGTCGCCACTACCTTCAAGCTTCCCTCTTCGCGCACAACCTGCCGCGCCACAGAGAGCGCGGCAGCATTGAGTAGTAAATTAGGGTTAGTTTTTACTTGAACGCGTGCAGCAAAAATAGCTGGGCTGAGTGGAATATTTTAATGAATTGATTGGTAGCTGGGGACCTTTTTTTTTGGTAAGGCAGTCGGGGTCCTTTAGCTAAAGTAAAATGGTTTTTCTTTATGAGAAATTAAATTACAACTTGTCTTTCAACTTAAAATATTGTTTTCTTATTACTTAAAATATAAATAATAAAAAAATTCTCTTCATAAAAGAGGCGCTCAGTCGAATGCTTTTTAGTCAATTGAGAAGCGCTCGCCTTGATGAAGAGACACCACCTCAACATGCTAAAGGCGTGAAGGCTTCTAACGCCTCTCCTCAACACCTAAGGCACACGCCTTTTCTAGCCTTTGACTATGCTGAGCCAGAAATGAAAATTCTCTCCATTGAGAGGTTGAGACATCAACACTAATCCAGGACTCTCAGCTGGAATGATGGAGTAAGGGTTTGTGAAGTTTTCCAAAGACTGTGATACAACCATGGATGAAAGGAATGAAGCTCGAGGAGGAAGAAGAAGGTGAAGAGGAAGAGTGTGTGAAAGCAATTAAGATTCTCGTAAAACCATATTATGACTTATGGAAATCATGAAATGAGAAATGAATCACTAGCATTGATCTGCGAATTTACATATATACATTAGCTCAACAATCTTTACAATGAGAGTAGGCAGTTGTTACATAACCAACTAACCCAAAATAGAAATAACTAACTAAAACAGATTAACTAACTAGTTAGTTGACTAGTAACAAACCATATGCCTTCCTTCTTCTGGAGGCATCTTGAATCTCATTTCTGATTCCTTTAATCTTGTTATCAATGATTGGCTTACCTTCCAAATTACAAGCATATTCTCTCTTGCATATAAAATCACTTGGCTTACTTGCCTGATCCATATCCTCTCCTTCCCCGCATTCCAGGATTGCATGAAGCAATGCTAACTCTCTTTGGACCTACTTGTTTATGTTTGTAACCAAGAAAAGCATAAGGAGTAACGCCCACTGAAAAGGGACAAAGGACAATACGAAGCAGGTGAGTACTTGCTCATTCTTTCCCCTGGCTTGGCTTGGTCTTAGATAGTCTATTTGCAACAGATGAAAGGGTGGAAGCTATTACACCTTCGGCGAGATGCTCTGTCCAACCATTACATTTGTATGAGCTATTATTAGTTCAATGTGCCAAACCAAAACACGATCAAATAAGAAGACTTCAAGATCAACTTTCCTCATTTTCTCTTCTTAAGAATTGTTTTTCAAGTTTATGTAAGAATTCCTTTAATAAGAATTGGTGTCCCATGTAATAATACTCTATTGGGTACTTTATGAAAGAAACATTATTAATGAAATGCAAAGACATTGTTATATGAAGGTAAAAGCATCATCGTCCGGAGATGTATGACAAAAGCACCCCCTCTCATGTCTATATAAAGAAATAATGTAGTTCTCTTTTCACCAAACATTATAATTTAATATTTTTATCAATATTATATTTCAAGAAAGTAGTCAAAGAGAGAGAAATCATCATCCTTCGTAATTCTACTTGTTCAAAGATGACTTATTTGATCACATCTTTAGTGATATTCATTTTTTCTAAAATTTAACACGAATGATTTGCATGATAATTGATCGATCAAATTTAAATCGTATGGACAGTTATTATTAAGTGATGTAACAATGCTTAAAGTTACACTGATATAATTTAATTCTAACTCATTTATATCATATATGCTAGTTGATCTTGGCAGATACAAAGAGTTTATCAAGTATTTGATTGCAAAGAATAAAATAATGATGATAGCCTATTTGCCAAAATAAAAAATAATAATAATGTGTGTGTGAATGAGGTGGTTATAGAAGAGAAAATGATGATTGTCGTGAATTAAGTGAACAAAATATTATAAGTAATATAATAATCGATTTGAGAAAAAAATTAACGGACACAAAAAAAAAATAATCAATAGAGTTAGTAGAGACTAAAAGCTAGTTATTAAAGGAAGTTTCTTTATGTATGACTAATGAGACTTGACAGACACTTCATTTTCGTCAAGTATTAAATTAGTTGTGATCATTGAATGTGAATAGAAATATGACAGAAAAATCGTACTGTATTAAATGTTATGTCATGCTAAGCAACTTAGCAAAGGTGGTGAGTTGCTTACCCATTTCTGGCTTTTAATGGCTCTTCGCAAGGTGCAAGGGTAAAGTTGGTGCTGGAATAGAAATGTTTGGTGAGTAGCTGAAAAGTAGCTGAAGTTGTTTTACTTCAATTCTTGTGGTCACTTTTGGCTTCTTGTACCTTTCCTCTAACAATAGGATTTCCTTGCTGCAGTATCACTCAAGATAGGAGTGTATGTTCCCATATTGTGGTTTGATAGAGATCAAGAGCTTGGTTCCACATGATTGTTAGTGATGATTTGTGACTGCTTTAACTACGATTGTGAAACCTTGTGAGACCAATGTTACACAGAATACTTCCGTTTCCTATTTGGAGTTTATTGATAGGGCCAAGATGAGCGAATTATGAAATAATTGTATTAGCATTGCTACTTATTTGCAAATTACCACATTTTGGTATTTTCTTTTCTATAAATCGACACAAATAAAGGCAATTTATATTAAAAAATAAAACTAAATCACCACAAAGGATGTGAAGTTAAAACAAAATGAACCTCTTCCATGACCTCCCCTCTCCTCCCTACATATTCTCACGGATACCGCCAAATCTCCGCAGCATTGGAATGAATGATGACATTTGTAGAATGTCTTTGGCAACCATGAGCACATGATGCCATTGAGGCAATTCCAAGAGGATCACCATCAACAGGGCAAGGAAGAGATCCATTAAAAAAACAAAAGCCAACTTGTTCTTGGCCAATAGCGCTATTTTCATGAAATGAAACCAGAAATGAAAATTCTCTCCATTGAGAGGTTGAGACACCAACACTAAACCAGGACTATCAGCTGAAATGATGGAGTAAGGGTTGGTGAACTTTCCAAAGATTGTGATACAACCATGGATGAAAGGAATGAGGCTCGAGTGTTTGATGAAAGCTTGGGGAGGAGGAAGAAGGAGAAGAAGAAAAGATTGTTAGATAAAAAACAAAAATTAAATTTATATCATTTCTATTCTACTCACTTTTTTAAGGGCTATATTTTATTGATTTAACTATTGAATTATAATTAATTATCATATAAATCATTTGTGTTCAAATTTTTTAAAAAATTGAATATTAATAAATATAATCAAATAGATTTTACTTTCTCACATTTTTAATATATATGATTGATAAGATATGAACTTTCAATCTAACAATGGACTTTTTCCAAAATTTAAATGATTAAAATTTTATCAAATAGCGTAACAATTATTTAAAGTTGCATTGATGTAGTATGATCATAATTCCATGTTCACACATATAATTTAGTTCACAAGCAATTGAGTCGAATATAATAAAACTCAAACTTAACTAATCTAATAAATGAGTTAAAATCTTAATGACTCAACTCACAAGATTAAATTATAAAACTAGAGGTGAAGCTAGACCTCTTTCATAAGGGGGCAATATTTAATGAATAATTTTATGTAAAGAATAATACACATTTTTATAATATAACATTACTAAAAAAAAAAATTGTGATTCTTGATACTGTTCTTAAACTTTATAAAATAAATTTCATTAAAAAAATTTAAATAAAAGATATAATATATATATAATTAAATATTTCACAATTCAAACTCAGACATATACTTAGAACACATTATTTATTATAATATTTAAACATCTAATTAGTGAGGGTAAAAATGATTTGTGTACACCCAATTTGCATCCATTACATACACCCTAATTAATGATCAAGATACATATTCCGTATAATTTCCAAAATTATAAACAACGCGCGCCCAATCCTGAACTTGTTTCTATCATCGTTTTCCATCCTCCTCATCCTCTCATCTCGTTCTATCATTTTTATCCTCGTCATCCTCTCATCCCGTCATTACCACCATTCTCTCATCCTTTCATCATCGTCATCCTCCTCATCCTCATCCTCATCCTCATCCTCCTCTCTTGTGAAAATTGATTAAAATGAAATTAAGATGATAAAATGTTGGTTTTCTTTTAAAATGAATGAGGTCTACCTTTAACAATGGTGGTTTACTTGTTACAGATACTTAAGTGAACAATTACCTGTGAAAAGTCATATACTTGTAAACATAAGCGTGTAGTATTTATGCATTTTACTACATAAAGTTTATGCACAGATGCTTATAAAGTTTGTGCATCAAAGAGTCTAATGAATTTTGAAATGTATGACTCATGTAAAGGTTTGTGAACATAAGCGAGTAATGTTTGTGCATTCTACTACATAAAGTTTGTGCCTAAATACTTATAAAATTTGTTCATCAAAGAGTCTAATGAATTTTGAAATGTATGGTCCATGTAAAGGTTTGTGAATATAAGCGAGTAATGTTTCTGCATTTTACTACATAAAGTTTATGCACAAATGCTTATAAAGTTTGTGCATCAGAGTCTAATGAATTATAGAATGTATGCTCCATGTAAAGGTTTGTGCGCATAAGCGAGTAATGTTTGTGTATTCTACTACATAATGTTTGTGCACATATGCTTATAAAGTTTATGCACGTGAATGAAAACTGAGAAACATGAATCACGTGTGCACGCGCGTATAAGTGTAGAGTAGGGATCCGTGCGTGAGTGAGTATTCATAGTGCGTCCAAGCATATTTAATATGAAGTAAATGTATGGTGGATAAAAATATAGTGTGCATGTAGTGTAAGTGAAGGAGAACAAATAATAAAATGCCATGGCTCCCCTAGCCATATAAGACGCTCTGCCCTTGCACATATTTTCTATTCCGTTTTTTCAGATTTCCCTTTCATTATTCTATTAAGGGTTAATTAAGTTTTTCATCCTTGTAATTTGAGAAAGTTTGGTTTTGGTTCCTCAGTGTAAATTTTAGTCCTTGTAAAATTTAAAAATTTGGTTTTAGTCCTTGGGGTGGGGTGAGGGTTGACTGGGCTGACGTGGCGCTGACGCGGCGCGCCACGTGGGATGCCATGTGGCCTAACCCAAAACCCAACCCAAACCCGACCTGACCCGAAATTAATTTAAAAATTAAAAAAAAAACCCTCCCCCAGCC
>QANU01058774.1:112035-151740 GCA_003254905.1 Nissolia schottii | reverse complement strand
TTTTTTTTTTAATTTTTAAATTAATTTCGGGTCGGGTCGGGTTTGGGTTGGGTTTTGGGTTAGGCCACATGGCATCCCACGTGGCGCGCCGCGTCAGCGCCACGTCAACCCAGTCAACCCTCACCCCACCCCAGGGACTAAAACCAAATTTTTAAATTTTACAGGGACTAAAATTTACACTGAGGAACCAAAACCAAACTTTCTCAAATTACAGGGATGAAAAACTTAATTAATCCTTCTATTAATCACTCCTTTGCAGGAGCTGTCTAATGTGCACCTTGTTAAATAAAGTGTATCATGCACCTTGCACTTAGCCGCGCTTCTAAAGCATTGTTAAATGTGGTTAGTATTTAGCAACAATAAAAATTGTTTTAACAACACTTCTGTTGTGTGTTTCGCAACTCTTGCATTTAACCACATCCTCAAATACATCTAGCCACATGCTTAGGATGTCGCTAATTACAAAGTACCCGCATTCTCTCGCGTCTCACAATCTCCCTTCCAAGTTCCAACAGAAACTGAATGAGGCCGAAGCACCTGCTCCGCTCATCTAACACTGTGATTGTGCTACAAAGTTAGGAGGAAGAAGAAGCTGCTCTCTATGAGACTCTTGTTGCATTGAAAAATGCTTCTCTTAGCTTCACCCTCTTCTTCTCCTTCTCTCCCTTCTCTTTCCAATTCTCATCACCCCATTCTTTCTTCATTCCCTCGCCTTTCACTGCACCTTCCCTTCCCTTCTTCAACTTCCATAGCAACCCCACTTCGCCGCCACACCCCACCACCCCTTTGCTGCTCCTCCCTTTCTTCATCATCCTCTTCTTCTGTAGAGCAATCTTTTTCGTTTTCTCAGGTTTTTTTTTTTTCTTTTCTCTCCATTGTCCCGCGTACCCTTTTCCCCCATTTCACTCTAGAAACTGCATGTGACAGGGATTATAGTGCATTTGCATTTCATGCTCAATTGCTGAGACCCTTTCATTGGAATCTGCTAATTATTGGCTTGAAAATGATGACTTAGATGCAGGATAGCTTGTTGTACTCCAGAGCCTATTGGGTCAGTGAATCTGTGATTGCTTGGAACGTGGATGTTGGGAATGGGTTTTGTTGCCTACTTGCTAGCAAAGCTGCTTCTTTGAGCATTGCAAATAGTACAATTCAAGGTTTGAATTTATGAAAAAAAAATATCTTTCTAATTTGTTGTGGATGTGGGAAAAAAAAATGCTAATGTTTCTTATTACCATTTGATTGCAAGTGGACATTGACTCATTGTGGTGGTAATCAACAGGTGAGGATGTGAAAATTAAGCTTGAAGAGGATAGGGCTGGCCTTCCTGCAAATGTAATAGCAGAACCTTTTAGTTTGTATCATCTTTTAAGATTTTCCCATATATCAAGCACTGCTAATGCTAAATGGTGTTGGTTATATCGTTCCATTATTTTTGACAATGTTGCGACTTTCACTTACAATGGAATTAAGGACTATTTACTTACACTTGCAATCTTTGTGTTGTTAGGTGGTGGAGAAATTTCCACATATTCGAGGTTACAGAGCTTTCAAACTGCCACCCAATTTGGATGTTAAATCTCTTCTCAAATCCCAGTTAGCTGTTGTTCTTTATGATTGTAAGTCCTCCTTTTTCAATAGAATGTAGAAGTATAACTACAAGTTATAGAAGCAAATATGTTTTTGCCTAGCCCTTTTATTTGTATACCATAGTGTGTTTGTGATGTGTGCTGCACTAGATTGTAAAGTAAAAGCCCTTCGCGGTAGTTGCTTTGTATGTGTCACTGTTTATTAAATGATTATTTGGCTCTAAGAGTATTTTTTGTGTACATGTGAGAAGAAAAGGTTTCTTTTCTGTAGTCACAGGTGTCTACTAATAGGTAATCCTTTCTTCATTTTGCACAGCTGATGAGAAATGCAGGAACTGTACTGGGTTGCAGTTACCTGGTGTTTTAGATGAGCTTTTCTCATATAATGGTCCCCTCGGTGCATTTTTCTCAGAGGAAGCTGTGTCACTTTTCCTGTGGGCGCCTACTGCTCAAGTATATTTTCTTTCATTAAAAAAAATAAATAAATAAATTTTGGTGCTCTCTAATACCTTTTCTGCACACTAAGATAAATCATTCCACAATTTTTCTTCTTCTCTAAAACAGGCAGTTCAGGCTTACATATATAAGGATCCATCAGGAGATGATCCTATAGAAATTGTTTACCTTGAGGAGGAACATGGTGTCTGGAGAACTAAAGGACCAAAACCTTGGGAGGGTTGTTATTATGTCTATGAAGTATGTGTTTACCATCCTAGCACTTTGCGGGTTGAAAAATGCTATGCAAATGATCCATATGCTAGAGGGTATGCTCTGTCCATGTCAGTTTGCCGTCAATTGTCTTTTGTACATTATTTCTATATTCTAGATTTATATACTGCAGATTCTGGTATTGATAAGTGCCACTTAGCAATACATATTTCTGTGATTAAATATGAAGCTGAATTTCCCTATCGTTTGGTTGATTTGAGTACCTTCTTGTTCTTTACTCAAGCAGGCTTTCATCAGATGGAAGGCGAACTTTTCTGCTTAATCTCAACTCTGATGAATTGAAACCTGATGGATGGGATAATCTGATGAATGAGAAACCTATTCTACATTCTTTCTCTGATATAAGCATATATGAAATGCATATAAGGGATTTCAGGTAACTCAATGACTGTTTAATTGATGTCTTTAATCATATTCAAAGCTCAAGTTTGTCTTTAAATTCTGAAAGTTTATATGGTATGTTTTCTGAAATCCAGAAATCATCATGATCTAAGGTGTGCTTTGAAAAATATATTTCTATGCCCTTACAATAGGATTCAAATAATGTTTTGTGTCTTCCTCTTTATAAAGGTTGATTTTTTGTAGTATCCTCTCCTTTTGTGATGTAAATCTCTTTGATACTTATAGATCTGCTTTTGTGCTTAAATGGCGAACAATTTATTCTAGAATACTCCTATAGATTAGTATAGAAAGGATAGAGTGGAGATTTGCTGTCATACGGCTCTCTGACCCCGCTATATACAATTTTTAGTGCAAACTGAATACCTTAGGTTTCTTGTTTGCTTCTTTCCTTCCATTTTTCTGTGGTTTTCTTTTTCCCCCGTATGTTGATCTTTGTTGTTTCTCTCGAGTTTACTGATTTTCAGTCCTGGTTTCTCCGGATATCTTTACACTTTTGTATATTCTCCACGCTGTTGCCGGTTGTGGCTATGCTGGTGATAATGCCTATTTCCATTATTTAAAGTTGTTAACTGTTTTGCTTGTTGTCATGCAGTGCCAATGACCTGTCTGTGCAACCTGAATTTCGTGGTGGTTATCTGGCCTTTACGCTGCTGGTAGTCCTACACTATCTAATTCTTGCCATTGGTGCAGTTTGATAAGAATGAGATTGCCACCTTTTATAATAAATTGAACAAGCTTCTACATGCACACACATAGATAGATAGATTGATAAAGAAAAGATATTTGAATACTTTTTGCTAGTTTTGTACTGTTATTATCTGTGTTTGATTTAGAAGTAGCAGTGATGGGATGTTGAGCCCTTCGAAAAGCTATAGCAGTCATTAAAAGTGAACGTCACAAGAACGAGTGTAGTGTCATAAATTCACTTTGAATTCATAAAATGTCCTAATCCAATTTCCATGGGTTCAATTTAGTAGACACTCGTTGATCATGTGAGAGATGGATTTGATTCGCTCAGATATATTACTTTCTTGATTGTTAACTGCTATAATGGAATGTAAATTAACTATAAGCATATGTTTGAAGGTTTCAGCAGGTGTACTTCATCTAAAGAAATTATCAAGTGCTGGTATCACCCATATCCATCTATTGCCAACATTTCAGTTTGCAGGCGTTGATGATCAAAAGGAGAACTGGAGATTTGTAGGTAAGGTTATCTGACAGATTATCCTCTGAAAGTCTGATTAAACCCTTAATTTTGTATTTGTAGCAAAACTCCCTTTTGGGCATACTTCATGGGACTGCTACTTGAATGGATCATACTGAAGCTTATATTCCTAAACACCGAATCTTTTGTTTTCAATGTTTGTAACTCATTTACTGAGTCATAGTAGTGATATGTTATTTAGTATTGGAGGATGTCTACATTACCTGCGCTCTAGGGTTTCCTTCTCCAGGACGTCTTTATCTTTTAGTCACTTTTTTTTGTCTTTGCTCATCAATTATGTAGGCATTAATAAACTACATTTAATATTTATGTTATATTGTTATCCTTCTATCATGGAGCTTGTTATCCGTTGTTTGAAACATACGTGGACATATCCTAATGCTATCTCCCCTCTCCTTTTTGCTAATGATACACATATACCTAACTATGGATATGCGTGTGAATGTGCCTGTCTGTCTTCTTGTATGGTCACCTATCATGACATCTTTTTTCTACCTTTTATTCTGGGTTACTTTTGGAAACTTGATTGCTGATATTTTTGATTTTGTTACAAGCATAGATAGGCCATGTATTATGTGTGGAAAGTTGTTGGTGTGTAAGTGGTAAAATATGTTCTCATGATTGTATTAGTTTGATCTTTGTTATGTTTAATCTCTGACACTAGCACTCTGATAGATACCTCAATACTGGAAAGTTTGCCACCAGATTCAGATCAACAACAAGCTCTTATTACGGCCATCCAAAACTTTGATGGATATAACTGGGGGTAAGCTCCTAAATGCCACGTTGATTTATAATTCCTGCATTTGTTTATTGGAAAGTTTTCTTATTTTCATTTTGGTTTAAAAGGTACAACCCTGTTCTTTGGGGCGTTCCGAAAGGCAGTTATGCAAGTAACCCAAATGGCCCATCCCGTACAATTGAGTTCCGTAAGATGATTCAGGTCTGAATTCAACAATTTTTTATCTGATGTTAGATCCATGGATGTCGTTTTGTGTTTAACTTTGTGCTGTGGACCTATAATACTATGGTTTGGTGAGTGTCTATAGTCAGCTACATCAAATTTGGGTTTATCTGTCTCTTGAAATTTATTATATATTCAGGCTCTTAACCATATTGGCCTTCGCATTGTGTTGGATACTGTCTACAATCATTTGCAAGGAAGTGGGCCCTTTGATGAACATTCTGTCCTTGATAAGGTCATGACTTATCATGAAGATTTCTTTGGTTTGCCTGATATTTTTTTAGACATCTATATGCATAGATGTCCTGTTTAGTACTGCTTCATTATTTTGTATAGCTTCTGTGCTTTTGTGGCATGACACAATGTATCTTACAGATTGTTCCAGGTTACTACCTAAGAAGGAACACTGATGGTTTCATTGAGCACAGTACTTGTATGAATAACACTGCCAGCGAGCACTTTATGGTTGAGCGTTTGATACTTGATGATCTTGTACATTGGGCAGTCAATTACAAGGTGATTGTTTATGTCATTCATTGATGCTCGTGTATTACCTCGTATACTTATATGCTTTAGAAACTGTTTCTGTTTTTATGTTTGTGGGATGTAACTTTTAAATTTCTAATAGTACATTGATTTTATACATTGGGTTTACAATTTTCCTGGAAATGAGCAACCTGCAGCCTTTGTAGTTTTTATTGTATAGGTTATCCTGTTTTGGAGGATAATTTACCTTCCCTTAATTGTACTTTCCCCTTTTTATATAAAAAAAACAATATTTTTATTTCTATTTCCAGAAATTGTTTATCATAGATTACGTGATTTTTTTTCTTCTTTATTCAGATTGATGGATTCAGATTTGACCTTATGGGTCATATAATGAAGAGCACAATGGTATGTAACTATCTTTGTCATTTTATTACGTTGGTTAAAATGAAAACATGTTATTAAATATGAATGCAAGATATGGATGGACAATAAAATTCGAACTGTGGAATATGTTGTAATGATGTTTCACTCTGTTCATTGTGGAAGCATTCATCTGATTGTTTGGGAAGTTCAACTTTTAATTTGAACATCATTCCATAGTACATGTGATAGATAGGGGGAGATGCATGGGAGAAGAATTAACCGCCTAGACACATCACATGGCAGCAGGGGAGAGATGAGTGAGGGAGTTGTGCATTATGTTAGAGAATGCTTTTTAAAACAGAGAGAGGGAGAGCAGGGCAGGCAGAATTTTGTAGAGAGTGGTATTTGGTTGGTGTTGGGTCTCAGCAAGGTTGGTCTTTCTGTAGGCTTGGGAGTCTCTTAGGCTGTGTTTGGTTGCTGAGACAAGACTAAAATACAGAGACATGGGGACAAAGACATAAAATACAGGACTAAAAGTCAGTCTTGTATTTTGTTTGGTGATGATATAAAAGGCACAATTTATTGTATTTGTATCATGTTTGATTTTGTGGTGACAAGACATAAAAACATGACAAATGACTTAAATTACCCTTTGGGTCTCCTTCTCACTCATTCATACTTTCATTAATACTTTGTTTCTGTCATTGTCCCTGTGCTCCAGCAAAATGGAGATACAGAAAATACACTAATTTCTTGTCTTGGGACACAAGCTTTTGTACCTGTCTCCATAACCAAACAGGATTTTGTGTCCCTGGGTCCCTGTATTTGTGTCATGTCTCATCAATCAAACGTAGCCTTAGGGTGTGTTTGCAAGTTGGGTTGAGGAGGGGAAGGAAAGGTTTTGAGGGAGTCATGATTTTTATATGTTAAAATCATATCTAAGCCCCCCAAAACCTTTCTTTTCCCTCCTAAACCCAACTCACAAACACAACCTTAGAGTCTGCCATGCTAGCATATAGCATTTTTCATTTCTATTTGTTCTTGTTTTCCAAGAATTTACGCAATTCATTTCTGGTTTAAAGAGCTAACCTCCACTTCCTAATGTGTAAAACTCAGCCGCTATCAATATGTTGTAATGATAATTAAATGATGAATTTATAAGGATGAAAAATAGAATATAACTTAAATAATATCGCATCTCCCAAAAGAAGCCCTCGTGATTTTGGATTATGGTTGTGTCCAAATATAGTTTATGATAGAGTCTGATTGGTCGATGCAGCCAACCTCATCTAATGGGAAAAGGCTTTGATGTTGTCATTGGCTGTACCCAAATATGAAGCTAATAAAAGATTAATCTGGCATCCTATATCAAATCATGAGATGCAAATACATAGAGGAAATATTGATTTCATGATGTGGAATTGTGGATGCAGGTCAAAGTGAAAAATGCTCTCCATTGTTTAACAAAAGAAAAGGAAGGAGTTGATGGCTCAAGCATCTTCATGTACTATTTCTCCAATGTTGGTTTTTGTTGAATTAGATATATTTGTGAACATCTTTATTATACTCATCCGTCTTATTTTTACTCATTTGCATGTTGTATTTATGCCTCATTTTCTTTCTTTCATTTTAATTGGGAAAAAAAAGATACGGTGAAGGATGGGACTTTGGTGAAGTTGCCAACAATGGACGTGGGATAAATGCTTCACAGTTCAATCTCTCTAAAACAGGGATTGGAAGGTAGGATTGTCTATTTCCTACATAACAAGCTAGTCCAAACATGATCTGTTATGGTAAATTTCACATGGCTGTCTTATCTTAATTTTAGGAAGAATATCCTTGCCCAAATTGATGAATATTAAATCCATAGTACTCTACTTAAACGAGTAAGCCATAAATTTGGTCCTTGCAGTTGGCAGGATCCATCAATTTGGTCCCCTAGCTTTCAAAATAGAACATTTAGTCCCTGAGTTGACAAGCATCCATCAATTTAGTCTCTGCCGTTAAGTGGCCGTCCAAGGCCACTGACAGTTGTTGACGTGGCACATTAAGTGCCACATGGCATGGCCATGTGGATGCTTGCCTGACATGTTATTTAGAAACATCATATTAGTCCCTGGTTTTTTCAAAATCCGTCAATTTAGTCCCTAAGTTTTTTAAAATCCGTCAATTCCGTCCCTAAGATATTCAAATTACTTCAAATTAGTCCTTATCCCGAATTAACCTCATATCCCACAAACTAAAACTCTAACTAATCTAAATCACCTAATTAAACACTAACTAACTAATTAATAATAATTAAAACACATAATTAACATACCCAATTAACAAAATAATCATTCATCACATTCGTCCCATATATTATTTCTGTAATTTTGCTTACTGATTTCGTTTTAGGTGTTATAAACAATATTTTTTAATATGGACTTTAATTTATTTCTCACATTGAATAGTCCACAATAGAAAATAGGTAAATTACACAAATCACAATTAGAGAAATAATATTTGGCCCGAATGTGATGAATGATTTTTTTTGTTAATTGAGTATGTTAATTATGTGTTTTAATTAGTATTAATTAGTTAATTAGGTGATTAGAGATTAATTAGATTAGTTAGAGTTTTAATTTGAGGGATATGAGGTTAATTCGGGACAATGACTAATTTGATGAATTTCGAAAAACTTAGGGACCAAATTGACGGATTTTAAAAAACTCAGGTACTAAATTGATAGATTTTAGAAAAACCAGGGACTAATATGACATTTGGATAACATGTCACGCAAGCATCCACGTGGCCATGCCATGTCGCATTTAATGTGCCACATCAACAGCTGTTAGTGGCCTTGGACGGCCACTTAATGGCGGAGACCAAATTGATGGATGTTTGTCAAAATCAAGGACTAAATGTTCTATTTTGAAAGCTTGGGGACCAAATTGATGGATCTGCCAACTGCGGGGGCCAAATTGATGGTTTACTCCTACATAAACTGTTTTTTGGTCTTTTAGTCATTTTGGTATGAAATTCAGCTTTAATGATCGAATTCGAGATGCCATACTTGGTGGATCTCCATTTGGCCACCCTCTCCAACAAGGTTTTGCAACTGGTCTACTCTTGGAGGTATTTTCTTTCCTTTTTTACAATTTTTTTTGGCTTTTATAGGCATTACATTTGATCTTCATACCTAAAGATCTTATAACAATAATGATTTCTTCCTCCTTTATTTTTCCTTCTTAGTTTTTCTAGTCTTGATTGAACTCACTGCCATGATGTTTAACTACAATTACACAAATTTGCACTGCAAAATGTTTATAGGTTATATTTTATATTGTCTATTCAACATTCAAAGTTTATTACTTTCATGAATATAAAATGATATCTGTATAAAACTGACTACATTACAATTGAAAATATATTTGTTGTCTTCAAAATTGAATCTATACCTAGGGTAAGGTAGTGATTAAGACTTCTTAGACATTGTGTTTTACCCAAGATAAATACAAAAATTAAGTTTGAATTTATCCACAAACGATATTGCCATGGTTTTCTACTTCTGCATATTATTTTTTCAACTTTATGGTTAGACATTCCTGCATTACTTGGCCATTTACTGGTGTGTGATAATTAGCTTTGGCTCAATTGGCAGAATTCTAGTGTGATGCGTAGAACTTCCTTTTAATGCTTGCCTGCAATTTTTATTCAAAAACTTTTTGAGCATCGTGATTGGTCCTCTATCTGCAGCCTAACGGTCACGATCATGGAACACGAGCTAATATGGAATCCATGCTTGCTGCATCAAAGGATCATATCCAGGTTATTTGACTTTATTGATTCTGGCCTTTATTGTACCATCTGCCTTTTGTTTTGGCATATATAATTTATTCATATTCTTTCATGTTTTCCAGATTGGAATGGCAGCAAACTTGCAAGATTTTGTGCTAACCAATTCTGATGGAGAAGAGGTATTCAAATTGGTCCATTTGCTTTGTCTACTTAAAAGCCAAGATTCATACCTGTTGCTGTTGGCAGGATGAGAATTCATGTCCAATAACTCCATTCTGACTGTCACAGGTAAAAGGGTCAGAAATATTAACATATGGTGGGACTCCCGTTGCATATGCCTCATGCCCCACAGAGACCGTAAGTTTCTCCACTTATATATGCCTCAACTGTCTGGTACTTTCTACTACCTCTAAATATACTCAGCAATTTAAGAAACCATCAAGATTTTATATAAGTACAGAACATCATTGTTGACAACATGGAGGGGACAGAGGATAAAACATTTTGAAACAGCGATCTTCTAATTGGCATCTTTAGTTGTTTTGCAGGTCAACTATGTTTCTGCTCATGACAATGAAACCTTATTTGACATTGTGAGCCTAAAGGTACCATAAATATGCTAGAGATATAATATAAGCCACTCATTTGCCTTCACCCAATGGCTTAACCCATTCTCAACTTTCTGTTTGGTTTATGCAATTTTTTCGTAGTCACTGGTAAAAGTTGGTATTCCTTACTTGCAGACTCCAATGGATATTACCATAGCTGAGAGATGCAGGATAAACCATTTGGCAACAAGTGTTATAGCATTATCACAGGTTCAAGAAGACGATTTTTTTTTTTTTTTTTGGTCTTATCAGTTTCCTGTGCTGTTGGCACTTCAAGTTCTCAAAATTTCATCCTTGTTTCTTTTTGAGAAAATATCCTTTGCCTTTGAGCCACCGAGGGCCAAACTTTATTAGCAAACCTGGTGCGTGTATTACAGCAGATGCTTTCTTTTAAGTTGTGTTTGCGAGTTTTATTTTGGAGGGAAAGGAGAGGTTTTGGGGGGCTTAATCATGGTTTTAACATGTATTATGCCCCCAAAACCTTTCCTTTCCTTCCCCTCCAAAACAAAACTCGCAAACACACCCTTAGTGAATCTATTCTGGTACTGAAGTATAGAATTTGTAGGAAGGTAAAAGAAGAGAAAGTGTAGCAAGAGTTAGCTTAGACTCAATAGGTCCATAGAGCCTGTTTGGATAGTAGTGCTTATGACCTTTTTTTAAAACTTTTTTAGCAGCTAAAAGTCATAACTGTTTGGTTAAATTTACTGAATAACTTTTTACTTATCGAAAAGTTATTTCTGTAGCTTTTTAGGAAGTTAAAATAGGAAGCTTTTAACTTAAAGCTTCCTGAGAAGTTACTCGTTGCATCTGCATTCGAGACTTGGCAGGTTCTATTTCTTGATTACTTTAAGACAAAATTGCTGTTCCTCCTCTGTTAGTGTTTTTTTCCATTTTCCTTTCTTCATTGCATTATTTACGTTAAAAGGCTATATAGTGCAATAAGGAGTAAATGCATGCCTAGTTTCAAGACTCACTTATTAATGCTAGTCTATTTCCTAAGATTCTTATGCTTCCAATGCAACCCACTAACCATAGAAGGCTAAATACATTTAACCACATGTTTTATTCTCAGCATGAAGTATTTCTGTTCACAGGGTATACCATTTTTTCACTCTGGAGACGAGATACTCCGCTCAAAATCGCTGGATCGAGATTCATACAATTCTGGTGATTGGTTCAACAGGTATTTCTTTACACACCCTAAACTTCTGATAATAGTAATATTAACTAATTAGTTTTGTTATCATTTGACTTTGCCAAAACTAGTATATCATGTTATTTTATAGGTACTCAAACGATTATTTTCCATGAATTAAGTGATGCTTTCCTATGTGCACCTGAATTAGCTTTTACTCTCTCAATTTCAGGCTTGACTTCACATACAATTCTAATAATTGGGGTGTGGGACTTCCTCCACAGGAGAAAAATGAAAAGAACTGGCCACTGTAAGCATTTAAATATGTCGTTATCATCATTTTAAAAGCGCATCTTACCAGAGCAACTTATCCAGCATCATATGATAGTGATCATGATCTTTGGCTTATTGAAATTGTGCTGTGCAAAAATTCCCTTGCTAGTTTACCACTTGTGTTGCATTTGTTTTACCACTTGATGATCGTGACTCTTCTTTGACCTTTCAGAATCAAACCAAGACTAGCAGACCCATCCTTCAGGCCTCAGAAAATTGACATCCTTGCTGCTGTGGATAATTTCTTAAACCTGGTGCGGATAAGGTACTCTTCACCCCTTTTCCGCCTGAGGACAGCAAATGCTATCCAGGTGAGACATTTTAGATTCATCCTTTTAATCATCGTTATCTTCATAACTATTATGTCTTGGTAGTAGTTCTTCTAGTCATAAATATCACGATTTGTTTTGTTTTCCTTTACTTTCTTGGTTCCTATAGCTTACAGAAAAGCAGCTAAAGCATACATTAATGCATAAAACAGCTACTATTCCAAGAGCTAAAATTTTATGTCATATTTGCAGCAACGAGTACGCTTTCACAATACTGGACCATTATGGGTTCATGGAGTCATTGTAATGAGCATTGAAGATGGCCATGAGGGCTTTCCTGGGTTGACTCAGCTGGATCCTATGTACGTTGAAACATATTGCGCTTTTTTTTCTTCTTCCTAATGACATCAACGTGCTATAAAACGATTTTGTTGACATTGTGTTGGCAGATATTCATTCATTGTGGTGGTTGTCAATGCAAGTCCGAATGAAGTATCATTTGTTAGCCCTTCCCTGCAATCAAGAAATCTCCAATTGCATCCCATGCAGGTGCATGTAATAATCCTTAAGAATTTAAATGATGAAAATTGAAATATTTCCGTACTGATTATGTTTTGGAAAAATATAAAGAATATTCCTCTTTGGTGAGTAAGTCAACTTCACTGTTGGATAAAATCTAAAAATACTAACGGCATTTGTTAGAAGATTCAGGTGGCCGTTATTTGAGTTCAATTCCATTGTCTGGACTGTGCTGTAGGTAATGTCATCTGATGACCTTGTAAGAAGCTCAACATACCAGGCGTCTTCTGGCTGTTTTGTCGTGCCTCAAAGAACAACAGCCGTGTTCGTTGAGACAAGGAAAAAGTGAGTCACTGCTTCTGTCAATTGATGTAAAAATTCCTTGGTGTACTACTGGTGATTGAGATGCTGGTTTGGGTGCATCTGGATGAGTTCTTTTGTGACCCTCTCACACTCTGAACACCCCTCCTCTTAGGCCTGAGATGGAACTTGAGGCAAATATTAAGTTAAATTAGTTGCAAAAGGTTTTTCACACACACATTCATTAGTAGCTATGTTTGCCTCTAATAGTAATCAGTTGAAGGTTCCCATGTAAAAGGGACATGAGGACATGGAACAGGTGAAATTTAGACTATGCTTCAACCTTATAGAATTGGTTCACATATATAAGCAGAAAACGAAAAATGAAAATGGGTATATTACTCTCTAGTTTGTCCTTGATGTGTTTGTCATCGTGACTCTTATTTCTGAAAGACAAAATGAATCTAGTCGCAACAGGGGACCATAAACTTGTTTTTTATAGTATACGTTGGTGAAGGATATATACTCAAGGGGGAAAAGAAATGACATGACATAAACTAAAATCTGGAGATTCTATTGATCCTTTTTCTATGTTTACTCATTTGATTAAAACAATAACTAACTAAACTCACAAGTTGAACGGAATATAATGTTTTAGGTGGTAAAAGCTTACTAATGCACGGTACAGAAACAAAGGTTAGAGGAATGTGAGTAAAGAAATATCCAGCCCAACTAAGTAGGAAATAGCCTAATTTTGTGTTTTATGGGCTTGTTTCTGTTATGGGGTAGCTTGTGCCCCTGCATGGGTTGGGTGTGGGCTACAGCTTGGTTGAATCAGTACTCTTTTTCTCTTTGGACTTTTTTCATTGGGAATTTTTATTTTTTGGAGAGGTTTGTTTTTTAGCGCTGGAGCATATTCTAGGATTGGTATGGTCTTTGACTTCCTTGCTCATGGGTTGTTCTACTTTGTAACATCTTTTGTCCTCCCGTGTTTGTGGTTGGTGTGAGTTTTTATGATGAATCAGAGATAATAAATAGAAAAAAATAACAAGAGACAAAGAATAATGTGAAATTATATTACTTGATTGTGACATGAAATTATATTACTTGATTGTGTGTTATTACAATATATGTGTGCATATTTATAGGCGGGAAATAAAATCATGACTTAATGACTAAATTAGCATAAGATCAATCTAAATAATCCTAAAATTAATTAGATATCTAAAAATACTAATTTATTCTCAACACATTCCCTCAAGTTAAAGCTCCTTGAGCTTTATGTTTGTCACAATTCAGTGAAGGTTGTCGGCAAAAATAAGAGCGGCAATAAGAAGTTTGGACTTGTACGGAAATAGGGAGTTGGGTTGTTTATACATAAACAAAACGATAAGCTGGACAAAACCAACAAATGGCAACATCAAGAGGCAACAATCTAGGACTGGGCAGAGGTACCAAAGGCAACAATGAATTGTGTGGACAATTTGTTAAAGTAGAGAGATTTAACAAATAATTTAAAGTAGAGAGATTTTTTTTAATAGTAAAAAGTTTTAAGGAGTCTAAATGCTCCATTTTTCATATTTTGATTTCCTTACGTTTTTATCTAATTCAGAAGTCAAACAAATGGACTAGTATTTTATAGCCAACAGGGAGTTATTGTAAAACTTGGAAATTATTTGAATAGTTCCTTTAATCTATTCTAAAATTCTTTTCTGTAATTTTTTTTTTTTAATATTTGGTTTTCTTAGTTGAGCTAGTGTCTTTTCAAGTGTCGCAAAAGGTACTAGTCAATCTCTTTCATCCATTACTTCCTCTCAAGTAACAGCATAATAATGATACCATAAAAAATTTGAAAGTCAGCTACATTAAGTGGAGTAGTAATTTAGTAGTATACTCCACAATGTTTTCATTACCAAAAAAAAAAAATACTCTACAATTGAAGCAAGCGCTTAGAAGATGGCAGTTCCTTCTTCATAGACATTTATCATTTAATGTGAAACTTTTTTTTAAAGATAATATATATGCTTTGCCATTAGAATTTAGGATTTAAGGTCAGCAATTATTACTTTTTTTTGTTTATTATTATATATTTTTAAAATAATAATAAACTTTTAAAATTTTATAAGTTAAAATTAATAATTAATAATGCTACTAAAAATACATTAAATATACTTCAAACATATGTAAGAACTTTTTCGTAATAAGTCCCTAATATGGAAGTGCTATTGCGTGCTACCGATGACCAACCGCCAAAAATAGTTCTTATTTTTCCTTCATGTTCAATAATTGGGCCTCTGTGACCTGAAACTTTCAATGATTAGCTCTGCACTAAAATTTAAAAAACATGTTAACTCGAAAACAAAGTTCCAACGATGTCAATGAATATGCACGCTCTTAAGAATGTACCTATGTGAAGCTCACAGAAATAGATAAGAGATCTGGGATTCAACAAAATTTTTATATTTTCTTGTATTTACAAACTATATTATCCACCTAATCCCATATATATCAATGGGACAGGAATTAATTTTAAATTAAAATTAACTTGTGAAAAAGGCTTCAAATTGAGCTGCTCAGATTTCTCCTCAACATAATTTGAAAGAAAAAAAAAAATAACTTATACTTCAATTTATTGTTTAATTTTCATTTTATTCTTGTTATTTAATTGTGAAGCATCTCTAATAAGTTTCCAAAATACAGGGAAACCTTTCTTTAGAGAAAATTCTTCTTAGTTAAGGAGATTGTTCTATTCCTTAGATAGAACGATTTTGGATTAATTAATTAATAGTTTAATACAATACTAGTCACTTTCTTTCAAATCCATAGATGTTATCTCTCGCTTAATCTCATAATCAACTTGTTTTTCACTTGCAGCATAATGCCACTCACAGTGTACCGAGTCCATATCATCATATTATTGACAATAAATGGCCATTAATGCAAGGCCCTTTACTAGTAACAAAATGTTCATTAATTGGATTCACTCGATCACTACATGGTTATTTCGGTTTATATTTAATTAAATTAATCGTTATTAAGTTGGACATTTTTTTTATTTGCATAATCTTTGACCATATATGCGAAATACTCATAGTTTGAGAAAATTGGGAATAAAATGTTTGTATAAAAAAATTGCATATACTCGTGCAGAAAAAGGAGATAAGGAAAAGCTAATCATTAAGCCTTTTGGTGATAATTAAGCATGTTTTACATCAAGCAAACACACGTCTAAAAAAAAAAGAAAAAATCATCGAGCAAACTCTATGCATTTCTAAAGTCATTAAACATTAATAAGATCCGAATCACCCCTCACATCCGAACATTAATGACTAGAAACTTTAGTGTGACATAATTAATATGGAAAGAGAAGGCATGAGTTAACTCATGTTCTAATTTCACTTTCTGAAGATAACCTGAAGATGAAAGGCTATTAAGGGTGTAAGAAGGACAGTTAGAAATGTTAAGTGTGTTGGTTTTTCATTTTTCTGGGGGTGGCTATTGCCGCTCCTTATTTAACTATTGTCTCATTTAGTTAGTGATCATTTTATTCTCCTAAAGTGTCCTTCTTTTAATTTATTATTTCACATTTAAAACATATTACTTGAATATTAATCAAGTTCATTATTCTTGATATTATTTAAAATATCTTTTAAATTTCATCATTTGCGGTTCTTTAATTTTTTATTTTGTGAAAATATTATTTTGGCAACATTATATTTTTTTTTACGAAGTGGTAACTTTATAATAATAATATTATTATTATTATACCAATTTCTAATTAATTTTATTTTTAATATTGTTAATTTTGATTATATTTTCATTTCTTATGTGACCCCTAAATATTATAAATTTTTATAGTTCATTATTTAGATTTAAATATTTAATTAATTTTAAAATTTTATAAGAGTTTAATTTTTATGCACTATTAATGTAAAAAATTAATTTTACACTGTCATCCAATCATATGTTGCTACATGAACAAAAACAATTACTATTTGTGGTAGTGAGTGTAATAGTTAATCATTTTTATTTATATAACAACACATGATTGAATGCTAGTATAGATAATTTTTACTCAAAAAATGCATTAAAATTAAACTCTTTTTTTATATAACAATAATGATAATTACTGAAAATAGATCATCTCAATTTAATTTCTTGTTATGTGAGGTCAAATATAATCTCTCACACTATTTTTTCTAGCACTTTTACTAAAATAAATAAATAAAGTAAACAAATAAATTGTAGACATACATCACTACTCTATACATATTTAGTTTTTAGTATACTTTTTGTTTGAATTTCAAAAATTAAAAAAAAAAAACTATAAAGTATTAAGGCTATGCCATTAAAAAGTTTTAACAACATCTTTTCTAAATCTTGATATAATATTCGAATAAAAAATTTATACTAATATTTGATGATTTACTATCACGTTGCCTAAGGTATATTTTTCACAATATATGAGATATCAAAATCATCAAATAATGTAACAAAGCATTATTGGAGGATAGTATAGTTTTTTATAAAAAAAAAAAACAAATTGACAACAAATATTAATTGAACTTTAAAATTATTATTAGTAATTAATTTATTTATTTCAAAATTCAATATGTATACTTATTGATTATTTAAATAAAATGTTTAAAAATACACAAAGATAGTTCAGCGAAGTAAGAAATCTAATTCAATTTATTTGTGACGCTATTATGTTTCTTCATTTAAACATAATATGTTTTATGAAAGAAAGTCACACATAAATTTTTACAAGATAAAAAAGTATTGCAGAAGTACGATAATAACATTTTAAAAGAATATTTAAATGATAATAGTATTGAGTTTGAATAAAATTAAAAGTAACAATAAGTTTAATTATGAAAGAGAAACAGAGTGAAAGATTATAAAGGATATTTTAGAAAAACTCAACATAGTCAATTGAGTGGGAGTTACTCCTAGAAATTTTAATTAACTCGAGTTATCAAAAGAGTGAAATCTTATCAAATAAAAAATTTGAGTATCTTTTTGCCCCCATGTTATAGTATTGGATACTCTATCTGTACAGGCTTTTAGATAAGAATCAGATTTGATTTATCTTACAACTCAAATTAGTTAAGCTTATGATACTAGATGTAAAATGATCAGTGATATTATACGCAATCGTTAATGTGCTCGGTATTCTCATTCGAAGTAGATGTTAATTTAGTTAAACAACTGTTAATTGCATCATTTCCTGCTAAAAAAATGTTTGAATGATTTAACTCATTAATTTACTTATCCATTTACTAACTTTTATGAATGATATTTAATATTTTTCTTTTTGTTTTACCTATAAAAATGTCAAATTTTATTTATAAAAGTGGTTAATTTGATAAGTATGTAAATGAGTTAGGTGTTTTAAATATTTTTCTTCCTGCAAGTGATTAAATTAGATAGATAAATGATTAGTAGGTTTTTTTAATCAATGACTTGTAGTGTAAATTTTGAGGTTACCATGCAATCATTGAACACTGCCTTTGTAAAATATATTTGATTAGTGTGTGTGTGTGTGTTTGAGAGTTAGATTTTAATGTGAAAAGAACGGTTATCAAAAATATAATAATTATGATTTTAACAAATGATTAAAGGATTGAAGCTCCATGCCATTGTAACCAATCATGTGCTTAGCACACAAAAATATTGGAAAGTAAAATATGCAAAAGGGGGTGGAAGTGAAGGCTGAAAATTGAGTTACAGTCCCTGTCTAGTTCTTATATTTTGGGGGCATAAATAAATAGTAACTCCAAAGAGAAGAAGAGAGAGTGGGGGAGGAGGAGCACAAGAAGTCCATGGAATGTGTGGTCATGGCAGGCATGACTGACAGAAAGCTGCAAAACGACAAAAGGCATAACAAGAGAGAGAGAGAGGCCAAGATAAATGAAAATAAAATAAATGAGAGGAAGGGAGGCTTGCACTCCATTCAACCATCTCTCTCTTTTGCACAAACACAACACAAATCGTTGAGGCAAAATAATGCGGATTTTGCTTCCTTCCTTCACACCCCATAATTCCATTCCATGCTCTCTCCCTAAAATGTTATACACAACACACGTATCTTGCACTCTATCACCATGTATCTAATTTCTTCACCAAGACGCGTGTTACTAAATGTCATCCCTAATTTCAGTATGACACTTTGGTTTTTTTACTTCAGTTTCGTCTTAAAAACTATATCAATTTAGTCCTGTAATAATGATTTTAACATCACCAACAATTTTTTATTAGTATCAAATTCACATCAACTTCAAAATCATAAGTAAACAATATTATATTTACTCAAAATATAACTGCTGAATCACTTTAAGTCTATAATATGCTAAAGAATTAGTCACTGTTCTGGCACTACATACCATGCAAGAATAACATAAAAATCACTCGAATGAACCAAAGGATCCGCGTCTCAACAAATTATTTTGGTGATAACTAGTCTCACATTCATTAAAATATCTCACAAAAATGAGACAATCATTTGCATCGGCTGATCAGCACTTCCATGTAGCATTGGCTAGTAAGTAACAAGATTAAATCATGTGCATAAATTCTAGATTTCATTTCCAACTTGGAAATCATGTCGTAAGGTGGTTATTAAGTGATAGTAGCAGAAACGATTGAACTCTTCATACTCATAAAATCGTTTAATTTTAATATTTAAATTAAGATTTTATCAACACTAACAATTAAAATAGAAAACTTATGAATTATTTATAAGAGTAGTTGTTCAGAAGTTGTCCTTTTTTATTGTCATAATAGCATAACTCTTTTTAAGTCACTTACAATTATCTTAAAATGATGCATGTTACAACATGAGAATTAAGATTGTCAAAATTGAAATCTTACGTAAGATCATACGAATAAAATAAAAATGTAAAATGATAATTAAATTTGAATGGGGATCTTAGCAAGATTAATGGGAACACCAAACCTTCTGGAAGCCTACACCACCAAGTTAGTGAAAAAAAAAGTTGAAATAAAGCTTTCAATTTTGTAGCACAAAATTTAGATTGTATCCCTTCTAGTGGTAAACAAATCCGGCCCAAAATGGTGCAAATTACAACATAGCAAACCCACCTATTGTGTGGTTTAGACATCCAAGTTAGTGAGAGGTGGAGTCCCATGGAAGCCATAAATAGAAAACAATCCACCCCATGAACGTAAGAAGTTAAGGTGGTAATTAGTAAATTAGTAATTACTCTGTCTAACTAGAAAGCCCTTAATTGAATAAATTATTATAATTAATTAATGAAAAAGAGAGAGAGGGGTAATAAATAAAGGAGGGGCATGCTAATATAGTGCCACCAAGCTTTGGTTGGGGGGGTAGTTTTCATATTCGTGAAGTGCGTTGGCAAAGCGTGAGAGTGTGGGACGGAGGACTCTTGCGCTCAAACAAACCACCACACTCTCCAAATTTGGCCACTTTTCTGTTAAAATACCCATTATTTTTGGGGTCTATTTTTTTCTCAATTGAAAGTGCTATATTTCCTCCTCCCTTCTCTATTCCTAAATTTTTTCCAAACCAAAGTCTATAAATAAACTCTTTACCAAAACTTGGATTGCAAGGGCTGATTCACAGTTACTGTTTGCATTGGGTGGCTTTTGACTCCTCAACTTTATTATTATCTTTCACTGCCAATTATCTATATATAATAACAAAGCCCCCCCACTCTTCCCTTCCTCTGCTTCCTTACAACCCTCCTAGCCTCTCTCTGTTTTCTCTTTATTTATTAAAGGTTGTCTTTTTGGTTGTGAGGACCAACATGGAAGCACCAGAGGAACTCTCCCTGGGTTCCAAAGAGCACACCAACATTGTTAAAGGCAAGAGGACCAAAAGGGTAAGGCCACAATCCCCTATCCCCTTCTCCATCACCGCAGGGGCGGCAAATTCCTCCACCGGAGGAGAAGGGGATAGAGAGGATTGCTACAATGCCAATGATGTCGTCAACAACAACAACAACACCCCCACCACTTCTTCTGGAGGGATACAGGACAGCACAGACGAGGAGGAGGACATGGCCAACTGCCTGATTCTCCTGGCGCGGGGGCAATCCCGGGAGTCCCCGAAACACGCCCCCGCGGCCGAGGAGGATTCGGGCGTGAACTGCAACAAGTACAGCAGTAGGAAGTTCATGGAGGCGGCCGGGTACGGTCGGGCAGGCTATTATGTCTATGAGTGCAAGACATGTAACAGGGCATTCCCTTCATTCCAAGCACTTGGTGGACACAGGGCAAGCCACAAGAAGCCTAAGGCCATGGCCGCGGCTGCTGCAGCCGCCATGGCCATTGTCCATGAGAGGAAGCAATCCTTCTTGTCATCGCAAGAGGAAGACAACAAATCAAGCTTCCTTCAGTTGAACACAAGAAATTTGTACAGCAGCAACAACAAGTCCAAGGTTCATGAGTGCTCAATTTGTGGTGCTGAATTCACATCCGGGCAGGCGCTCGGCGGCCACATGAGGCGGCACCGGGCGCCGGCGGGGACTAATACAACATTGTCTCTGACCCCAATGGCATTGGAGCCAGATGAGGATCACCAACCACCTAGGAAGAAAAGGAATGTGTTGTCTCTGGATTTGGATCTCAACCTTCCTGCCCCTGAAGATGATCAAAGAGAATCTAAGTTTGCCTTTGCATCCAAGCAAACACAACAACAACATGGGGAGAAACAACAGCAACATCAACCACAACAACAACAACATCAACAACAACAACAACAGCAGCAGCAACAACAAACAAGTCTTGTCTTCTCAACCCCAGCTTTGGTGGATTGTCATTACTGACAATGTTTGCAAATTCGGCATTCCCACGGGATGATGATAAATTAAGGGAGGAAAACTAAACTGGGTTCATTCATATGAAAAAAAAATTTAGCAACACTTTTTGTTGTATGATTCTTTTTACTATCCATTTAAAAAGATTTATTACATGATTCTTTTGATTCTTTACCAACTTGATCCAGCACTTGAAAAAGTATGGCGAATGCAGTTGTTCATTGAAGGAAAAATGGGAACGAAAAATTTTTAATTTTGTTCTACAACTCACGGATAGCGCATGTTGAGTATCTTTTTCACAGGTTTTTATTTTTATTTTTTTTGGCTCTTTTTTAGTGCCACAGAATGTGATGTATCGTGACTTCAGAGAGAGAGAGAGGAGGGGGGGTATTGGTCCTACTATCCCAAAAGTCTCTGTTTAATTTTTCATTGTTTTGTGCACAAGAAAGCCTGCCTCCTCTCTCTCTCTCTTCTGTCTTTGTCTCTCATTCTGTCTCTCTCTTTCTCCATGGGGTGTGTGTGTCTTCATATTGGTCATGGAATTAGAATAAAAGTATGGGAAACCAGTAAGTAACTGCTATTCCCACATGAATCCTCACAGTACTTTTTTCTCTCCTTTATAGCATTACGTTGGCATTAAAAAAAATGTTTGTGTTATCTCTATTCATTTTTTATGAGATTTTATCTTAACTCATATTGTTTCATTTGATAAAATTTTAATAAGACGTGAATTCTATTAAAATCTCATCTAATGATAAATAATATACGAGTCTAACACGATAAGGTATCTCGGAACAAATAAACTTAATGTTTCTCTTCAAAAGAATGTTACTGTTTTTCAACTATTTATGTTTGTTCTTTTCTTTTTGCTTGTGCTTAGTTAATTGCCTACTCATTACACCTAAGCAAACCCATGAAAACCATCATCCACCACTTCATCATTCACAAGCCCTCAATTTTCTCCACTGGATTCTCTCTCAATCCTTGGCTTACATATACAGCTAATAAAAATAACAAAGTTACATCATCAGATCAAATCCACAAAGGGAAGTAAAGATTATTGTTTTAATTAAAAAATAATAATCATCACTTTCCCTATCTTTTTGATGAAGTAATAAGAAGAGAGGCGTTGAAGAAAACTGAGTTCCTCCACAAGTAGTCCTGAAGTACAGATTCACACTCAACCTTATTATTAGTAGGGTCATATTGTATATTTTATAAGATCAATATTTTTTTGTATGGTTAATAAATCAAAAGTCAAAACGCTTGATTGGCTTAAGTGCAAGTTGTGGTCTGGAGGATGGATGTATCTAGCAAAGAGTATAAAATAAATATGAGAGGAGAAAAAAATGCAAAAAAGAAAGAGAGAAACACAGAGAGAGGCATTAAGGCAATGGTTGATGCACCTGAAGTTTACCAAGTTGGGTTGGTTGTTAATTTAGGGGTTCACTAGCTAAAGTTTTACCAATATGAGGTCATATATACTCGCGTTTGCAGTGATTTGAAGGACATTTTTTACTAGTATTCACGAATCTATCTGGATTACCTATTACCAAGAATTTGATTAATCTAATATGAAATTTTGCCAATTCAAGTTACTAGCATTGCCACTAAAAGTGGGTGAAAATTAATTGTCAAAATTTTATGTGACAGGTTTAATTGGTGTCATGTGATCCTCTTGATTCATCAAGTCTAAAGAAGTGCTTTGTGTTGTTGAAGCACACTTTGCCGTTAGGTTTAGATTACACTTATATAATTTTACAAGACAAGAGTATATACCCATGACTATATACAGTGGCAAAGTGTGTGCTATACGTAGAGTATACACAATACACAATACATCACTCTTCAATATACTTTGCCTATACCCCACTTCACCTCCTTTTTCAGTTACTTCAGAGTTGAAGTATAACATGATGCTCCAAATTCTAGTTACACATCAGTTAGTTTTATCTTTATCCCTTAACAATTGCTCATACGATTTCAATCTTCAAATAGATCATAATCAGATCAAGTTCTTTTTAACGGGTTTACTTTAGAATTCGACTTACAAATAAGTATTTTTTTCATGTACTAAAAAGGTATATTATTTATTTTGATGAAGTTACGGAATCCTTTGAAGAAAAATTACTAATGTTACTGACACTATGAATTTAGAATTGGCCACAATTGCATAAATATCTTAACTTTAGCTTAAAAATGAGAGTAGTTGCAAAATGTAATAAACAAGATAGCGAGTGTAATTATGATTTCTTTGGGAGTATATTTATAACATTAATGAGATCAAAATGTAAAGAGCAAGGGTGAATGCTACCCTTGGTAGTAGTGAGTTGATAGGTGCTAGTGAGAGATCGAGGACACTCAAAGATAAGCAATCAAAAGAAAATGGGAACATCATGATTTAATTATATAAATTGAGAGTATATTAATATTATAATATTGGAATGAAAAAGGACACGGGGTGAAACATTAAGTTGTGAAAATGTTTGCTACTAATGTGCCAATCAAGATGCTCTTGCATGTTGTTGACTTTGAAAACATGCATCATTAACTCCCCACTCCGGCCCCTTCTTTAGAATAAGCAACATCCACCAAGCGTGGCCAAAGGGATTGGCACTGTAAAACCTTCACTTGTAGCATGATTGAAGTATAATAAATAATTACAATAAGTAACCAATATTTGTCAATAGCTGTCATCCTTGACATAATTAACATGTTAATTGAAAATCCAAGAAAAATATGTGGTGAATATAGCTTTCATTCTTGATGTAACAGAAAAATGAAGAAAATAATAGAAAATTATTCTTTCTTTAGGCTTGTCTGTGTATTTCTCCAATTTCCCTAGCAAAGGGTGCACTCTCCCTCAATTGAGACCCATATAGATGAAACATATGGCAGTGGTGACCATAGCAATAAGAGACCTATTATCACAAAGAAAACATGGAAAGAAAGAACTCATATTAGCTTGTAATTAAGCATTTCACACAAATAATGTGTCAAAATTCAAAATATACACTAATACCTTGTTCTATGTGGAGTGTATGCCTTAGATGATGGCCCATTTGGAGGTGGTGGTGGCAATGAGGGAGCAGGAGTAGGAGGAGCTGGAGGCTGAAACTTCCCTGTGAACATTCAAAAGCGTCAAGGCCATAATCCTTGGTTTTTCAACATCATTCAAGAATGAGAGCTCAAAAATAAAAATAAGAGTATTTTCACGATTTTGTAAAAGAAAAAGAAAAGGCACAAAAAATTTATTTGTTTTTATTATTTCCTTCACTCATTACTCAAAAAAACTATAAACAAAATGAAAATAAAAACCAAACATGTCACCTAAAAGAGAAACATGGAAGGAATGAAGGAAACTTTTCATCATATGAACTAACCACATAAAAGGAGATTCTGGGGTGGTGGCCTCTCTTTGGAAGGGTTGGGATCTGGATCATAAACCCTCACATAAAGCTCCTCACCCAAGTACCAGTTTTTCAAGTTCTGTGATCTCAAGTTCCACATTCCAGGATTGTCAGGGTACACATACACTGCACTCCACCCTCTTGGGAACACTTGCACCGTGGATCGCGCTACCGGATCAAAAAGGTTATAAGTTGATCGCGATTCTGGTTTCCATTCTCCTTCCCCCAATCTAATCACAAAAGGTTGTTATTAGCATACATTTGTTAACTATTCAAATTTATTTAAACTTATCGCAAGACAATAACCTTAGCGTTACGCCAAAACTTACTCACAAAATAAATTTTACAATGTGCACATATTTACAATATTGAATTGTCTTTTAAATAATCCGCATGCTCTGACATGTAGGATTCACCATGACTTCAAATTCTATAGAAACTCAACTTATTTAATTAAGCAGATTGCTAAGGCACTTGCCTTAAGAAAGACGTAAATATAATGTGGACTATGAACTGATCAATTCTTTAGTAACACAAGTTAGTTATTGCATTAAGCAATTCACTTTACCGCTTGGCTTATGTTAGATTTCATGTAGTACATTCCCATGTAACACTTACCCAACAACAAAGAAGCTATATCCATCCAAATGCCAAGAATCAATGGTGTCTAGAGTGTTCTTAAGAACTATCTCTGTCCACCCTTTATGTATTGCGCTGGCAACGAAAACTCCACTGGTGGCGTTAGCATTCGAAGAGTTAGTAGGAAAAGCGTCGAGCTGGTATACTCCAGATCCATTGACAAAGTAATCAGCAAGCTTCAGTGGTGTATCTGGGGTCAAGTATGACACATTGTTGACAGCATAGCGAGATAACCGATCGATCGCCACAGTCGATGACTGTAGAATGAAAGTCTCGGATATGGTCACATTTGTTACATTGAAGGTTCCTTGAGGAGTAGGCCTTGCAGCACCAGTAGTCAAGTTCCACCTTCAATTACACAAACGTGAATGCTTTGTCACAATATTTATTAACTGTTCAAAATTGTTTAGTGTGCTGACACAAGCTCTTTCTGTAACGTGCAATTACCTAATGGATTTTGCTTGTCTGATGGAGAATTTCAGATCAAATGGATGAGGGCCAATTGGAAGAGATCCATTAGCCTGTGTTTTAGAGTTATCATAATGGAGCACCGCGACGCCAACCAGCGTGCTCGTGTTCCTGGCATGGCTCATTTTAGGAGAGGCCACTATGTAGTAATCAGCAGAATGTTGGTCTGCTGTGACAAGAACTGAGTAGGATTGGCCTACATGAACATCAAGGGACTCCAACTTCATCTCATTGACATAAGATCCTTCAGTTTCAACCAGAACCATGTGATGATTCTCAATCCTGAAATTGAAGCTCCATTCTGCCCCTACATTTGATATCCTAAGCAAATATGTTTTGCCTGTGCCACATCATTATCATAAAGAATGTTTATATTAATAGATCACATGATCATAAGTCAACACTTGTATTGTTCACTTCTTACCTTGTGTAACATTGAAGGTCTCATATGATTTTGACAAAGGGTTCAGGTATGGCCCTTTGCCATTTATCAGCATCCAATTAGGGGAAATAAGATCGGTTATATTCAGATTGGACCTAACATCCTAGTTGAAATTATACATCAGAAATAGTCTGAATGAGCAAATCAATAAACAAATACTAATGTAACAAATTGAGGATCAGAAAATGGAGTGGCATTCTAGGAAACCGAACATGCCATGCTATCAATGTTCAAAATTGAGAATCAATGGATATATGATAAGAGAGCATTCAGTTACCTTATAGCTACTATTGTACCAGTCACCAATTAAAAGATCAAACTCAGCTTCAGGTTTTGGGAAAGGAACACTTATCATTGGAAGATTGTTGACTCGAATCGGACCGAACCCTCCGCCGGCTTTGAGGAAATTGATGGAAGGGAAGTAGAAGAATGTGCCGATTTGGTCTTTGATTCCGAAAACATAAGTCCAGTTCCTGCCAGGTTGGATGGGGCAGTTTGTGCCAGACACTCCATCTTGCCATGAATTTAGCCTTTGTTCTATGCCATTCCTACATCCAAACCAGTATTATTCTGTATATTTAGTGCATAATCCCATTCCTAATACTAAATTAATACCATAATCGTTAAAATACATGAATATTGGAAGTTGTCATTAGCATTAGTTTCTTAATCTTCTCCAAGTACTAATACTATTAGTACCAGGCTTATCTAATGATGTCACAATGCTTTCTCTGGCTTCAATTGGAACTGTGACATTTATTTACATTTTTACATCCAGAAAGTACTTTGAGATTATTTAGAGAGAATGAAAGAGAGCAATGTACCACGTAAACAGCAAGGGTTCATCCAAATCATTGAAAACATTGACGTGAATATTATCATTTGTTGATGCATTTATAAGGGGTCCAGGGAACATGCCATTGATTGTTATAACCTGCATATCACATTAACGATGACATTAAGCCACTTTGTGTATGAATCAAGACAAATGTCTGAGTAAACCTTCAAATTCGTCCCTAGGATTGTTAGTGTCACTCAAGTTCGTCTCTAGGTTATAGAAATGGTTATATTAGTCCATGAGGTTACCAAATACTAGTCAAGTTAATCCTTGGGAGAGACTAATTTGACTGGTGACGAATGACTAACTTGATTGATTTTTGGCAACTGCAAGGACTAATGTGATCATTTTCATAATTTGGAGACGAATTTGAAGGTTTACTCAATAAAGAAATGAACAAATCAAGGCTACAATACTCTACCGGTTGGTCGGTAGACGCCGGCTTAACATTGAAGTCGAAGGAAACTTGCCAATCAAGGAATATATCATCACTAGTGGCTATTGTGACTAAAAGTGCAAGCAGCACAACACCACATGTAAAAACTTGAAGTTGAGGACTAGAAGAATCTGCAGCCATTGAAACAAGGCCTTAACTTGTGGCTTTGGTTATGACTATAGTTGCATATTAGGTGTTACATTTGAGGACCTAAGATGGCAGTGTTAAAGAGCATATATAGCTTTGATTTCTCCATTGATAAGGTAAGTACAAAGCCGGCCAGAACTGCATGACTTCAAAGTTGGATTGATGTTGGCTTTTGTAATTGTTTTATTGAAAATCCATTAAAGAGAATATAAACTAAAATCCAAATACAAATATACCACCAAATAGTATATAAGCTTTTAAACTATGTAGAAAAGTGTGGATAAGAAACAAGAATAAGAACATATTAAGACTCATAAAACCCAAATCCAAGTACAACCAAATTCTATTCCTAGTACCTAGAAAGGCTTGTTTAGGTTGTAAGCAATTTGAGTTTTCTCTGTGAAGACCCGAGTTAAAATGAACCAAATCTCAATAAAACAATTTCTAGTGGTAAACCTACGTAACTCTTTGAGCGAAGATTAATTTTATGAACGTTTCAAATTAATCGAACTTATAAAGACACTGGTTTAAAGAACAATTCTTTACGAAGAATCCTTGATCCCATGTTAATTTTTCGCTCATCATCCAAGATCTTGCACTTATTTTGTAACAAAAATTGTAAATAAATATGCTCGTCTTTGTTTGACATAAAATTGAAATTCAACCTCTAGATTGTGTATTCTTATGTGGAAAAAAATAAGATATGTTTTTTTTGTTAAAAAAGTGTACCAGATCATGGAAAAAGTCATCTCAAAATTCGTACTAGGCCATATATACAGAGTGATACACCCAAGAAGCAATTACGCAAAATTATGTTGTTTCACGAACTTGGTCGTTATCACATTTCCTTTTCCTTTCTTTTTGATTCAAGATTATGAAATCTTCAGCATATTCGTGTGGTTCATTCTTATATAATATTTGTGCGTATAGCTGTGTGAATTATCAACGGGGATTGGTCTAAGTGGTAAGCGGTTTGGTATCGCTTAAGCAAGGTCCCGAATTCAAACCTTGTGCACACAGTTATTCCCGCTAGGAGACTCACCTGCCATATTCAGGTGCGCGACCCGGGTCAACTCGGATTAGTCAAGGCTAAGCCTTGGATACCGGGCAGGCAACCAAAAAAAAGGATGTGTGTGGATTGTGGAAATAGTATTCGTGTCATAATCTGTTTTCAACTAATCAATTTCTTTGAGAGATTTCTAATTACTAAAAAGGTACTATCATAACATCCCAACGTACAAGTAAAGAAGTGCTCATCTTGTCACCTCTACGTTTTGTTGCCTAGTTATGTCATCTTATACAATGAAAAAACAATTAATCATAAAAAGCTAGTTACCCTTGCCTTAAAACTATTCTCATTACATAAAGAAATGTCATTTGAATAAGCTCAACTTTCTCAGTATACTTTAAGAAGATCATTAGCTAGTCCAATGCTTAGGAGAATTATTGTCACTGTGAAAGATGAATAGTTATTATTAGGGTCTAAAACTCAGCAAGATGCAATTCAGTTAACCATCTGAAGCTTCTTTGATCTAACAATGGGCCTGTTCTGCATCTTGAAAGGTTTAAAGGCTATCTTTCATTTGCTTATTATTTACATTGGTAATATGGCAATAGCAGATACTCACTTCCGGTTTGGTTTCAGTCTGTGACATTAGTCTGGCAGTTAGGTGATGACGTGGACTAACTTGGTGGTTCTAGTTCGCAAGGTACTTACCCCACAACAAAAATGCCAAATCCATCCAAAGTGCATCCAGCTTGTTGTGTGTCCCGGAGACAACAGAAATGAGTCAAGTTGGTATGATAGGAAACATTATTGACAGCATAGCGCGGCCTTGAAGTATGAAGGTCTGTAGCAGTGTCACATTCCTTACATTGAAGGTTCCTTGCGGATTAGGCCTCGCAGCTCCCGCAACAAATAGAAAACTTGGATAAGATTTGAAGCAACAAAAAATAAAGCTATTCAAAGGAAAGAAACAATACACAGAACAAGTCTTCAAACTTGAAGTTTAAGATTCAGAACAAGATTAAATGGAAATTACTTTCATTTACCTAATGTCATTGATTTAGCTTGATTCGTAGAAAACTCTACATCAAAGGATTCTGGTCCACTTGGTAGAGGCCAAGTTACTATTGTATTAGAATTGGAGCAGTGAAGCACTCCTATACCTACAATGCTAGATAGAACCATCTGTTCTTGTTAATTTTGGAGTGCCACAATGTAGTAATCAGATTCATTCCCATTCATTGTAACGATATCCGAGTAGGACTGTCCAAGATACACATCAAGAGTCCAATGTGATCTGAGAGGTATAAGACCCCTCTGTCTCAACTAGTAGCATTTTATGGTTCTGAATCCTGAAATTGAAGCTCAATTCATTCCCCACATTTGATATTCTAAACCTGTAGCTCTTTCCTGCTAGCCATGAATTAACATGAACCATTTTTTATCATAACATATATGGATATTTCCATCTTCAATAACACTTTGACAACCAAAATTTCTCAAAAGGGCATGGTTGCCCTGTCAATTTTTATACCAATGTTATTTACAAAATTTGTTTTTGCATTAGAATTATGTTTCCACCACTTTCATCATACGGCGGAAGTTATGCAATCAAGATAACAAACGAAGCTCTTCGTGTCGAATCATAAAAAGAGATAACGTCAATCCATGTTAGAAAGTAACAAACCTTGTTTGACAGTGAAGGACTCAAATGATTTTGACAAGGAGTGTCCATAAGGACCTTTTCCATTCATCAGAATGATATCAGGAATTGCATAACTGGCCATATCCTTGGTCCCCAACATAGATCTACTAGTCTGTTGAAATCACAAATAGCATTGCTTACCACTTGACAAGTATTACTTTTTTGCAAGGAACAAGAAATTTGTGGCTAAAATATTATGTCACTCACCTTGTAGTCATTATAAGACGAATCGCCTATAAGAAGATCAAATTCGGCTTCTGGTTTGGAGAAAGGTACAGCAATGCCATCGCGATTGTTGACGTGAATGCTCCGAATCCTCCTGCAGCCTTTTGAAATTTGATAGAAGGGTAGTAGAAGAAGCTTCCTATCTGATCCTTGGTTTGATACACGAGTCCAATTAGGACAGGTAGAATAGGGCAGTTTGTGCCTGAAACTCCATCTTGCCATGAATTAAGCCTTTGTTGTATGCCATGCCTACGCCATTACCACAATCATCACCACCCCATTTCATTTGTTTGATTCAACCGCATGATCATTGTACTAGGAAGTATTCTTGTAACTTACTCCCTCCATTTCAAAATAATCGTCTGTTTAACTGTTTTGATACATCTTTGACTCATAGTATCTGAATTCTATCCAGAAACATTGAGTAAAAAATGCACCAAAACAGTCAAACGGATGATTATTTTGATAGGGAGAGAGTACATAGGAGTTAAAATGAAAAGCTACAAATCAAAAGAAAAAGGAATAAGGTATCACAATTATAAATACTATACCAAGTGAAGAGTAGTGGTTCATCCAAGTTATTGAAGACATTCACATGGACAACATCATTGTTTGTGACATTAATTAAGGGACCCGGGAACATCCCATTGATAGCAATAACCTGCTCAGCATAATATGCATAGTAACACTGTTAAAAAACAGAATTGCAAGCAAATAATCATGTAAAGCTACAAAAACTAAAGTTAGTTTGGTCATACAGTTTGATAAACATTCAAAGGTTTGATGGTTGCATCAAGGGTAACATGCCATTCATGGAAAACATCAATGGCATTAGACCTTGCAACAAAGACTGCAACCAATGTGGCATATGTGAATAAGAGGACCCTGCAACATCCACTGGATCCCATTTTAGACCAAAAGTGCTATTATTTTCCCTCAGTAGGATCCCACAAAGGAAATACAAATAGGCTATAAAATCGATAATTTTATATCAAGGCGGTGTGTCTTAAGTTCACAGTCTGTGGCAAGATACTATGGCGTCATCTAATTCATGTATCCGATTCCACCTACTGAGACAAGGTTGGTGAAGAATTCGAAGAAATTGAGCAAGTAAGATAGAACAAGAATTGGTCATGGCCTTGTTTCACCCTTACAACAGATTTTATCTTTTCTGTTTTATTTATCAAGTTTTATGTCTTTAACATGCTTCTAAATTTCCATATTCATGTGAAAGAAAAATGAGACATGCCAATTTCTAAGCAAGCAAGCGTTCTATTTTGATGAATTGTGACTGTGAACAACAGCACTATCAAGAACATTGAAGACAAATCCTAACGGATTCAACACCACCACATATATCACAATGAAAGCTTGGAAACAATAAGCCGGCTGAATATATTTGAAAAGTTTAATGAAATGAAGTATGATTATTGATTGGTGTTGGTGCATGAGAAATCTCTTCCAATGCTTTGAAAATTGAACTAATATTTTCTTTAGAAATATATACTATGTACCGAAATTATTAATATACATATAGATCAGCAATTGTATCATAACTTAAGCGATCATGCTGTTATTTTTCACTAAGGTTTGACAACATGATTCATAATGGTTCTTGTTACTGTTATTTGTGTTGCCCAGTAATTTTAATTTTTTAAAATTGAACAAGTTTGTCTCCCCATATTAGAATTTCTTCATCCTTAAAGTTAAAGGAAAAAACATTTTTGAATAATTACCGCATCTTCCAAAAATTGAGTAAGGCCCAAGATTGCCAACACCTCATGACAAAATTTGATTACATTCCAGCCATGTTATTATATACTGCATAATGGTGTTTTGCTACATTGGAAAAAGCAGGTATTGGGAGTTTCTCCAAACAAAAAAATCTTAAGAAAAGCACATAATTATATTTTGTTATTTTTTGCTTGACGACATGATAAAAGCTTGATCATCATTGTGTAGAAATTATTAGACAAAGCTATAACATCAATTTCCAGTGACCATACATTTTGTGGTTTGAGAAAAAATAGAAAATACAGGCATATGTATATGAAATGAATACAAAATCATTTCTCACCCCAATGTCATAAGGGAGGACCAAAATGCAAAACCAAAAAAATGTAACACATAATTTTGCTGCATATCCTAACCCACTCAAACTAGAGGCATATTTACATAAGATGTACAAGACCCCACACAGGTGTTTCCAAATCTGTAACAGAAGTGTAAGTGCACGTGTGATCATCTTGACTACCATATTGCCAAAGTCATACTTTGGATCCCAAAAGATATTAAGAGGACAACTTCCATCTGAAGCACCTTCTCATGGAGGTTGAGAAAAAGGCTGCAAAAATTATAGGAGTACATGAATCATGATCATTTGAACTCTCCGATTGTGTCGTTTGATACGATGCATAGACCGGCTAGTAACAAAAAACTTCCTGAGTGTTGTATCCGTGTTGTAAAATCTAATTGCAGATTCATGTTGCAGCATTTTTACTGAGAACAGCAGCCACCATTTTGAGGTGTCTCATATATTTGCTTTTGCTTTTGTCTCTTCACGATCGAAGATCCCTTCTCCCGTAAACTAGGGACCTCTAACATCTGTTGTAGATCAATGTTATGTTAGTGGCAAGCTGTTAAAAGGTTACGGATTATGTGGAGTGCGATAAAGAGATAGAGAGAAGCAACAAGTAATATATTTCACTGCAGGACAGTTGACCGTTTACTTTGAGTGCGGTGCAAGTATTTAATAACTTAATCAATAAGACAGCAAATGAAATGACAAAATCAAATGTACCTTTAGTGTGAGATCATTGAAGCATTGCTGAACATTTTCTTTAGTTTTGGCACTACACTCCAGAAACAAGCATCTATGCTTCTGTGCAAGAGCCATACCCTCTTCTTTGGTTACAGCTCTATCACTCTCCTGAAAATTAATACAAACTGACCATATTCAAAATCGAAACAGGAGAGAAAAAAAAATTCAAGAAAGTAAAATTAAGGAACCAATTGAGGTTCTTAATTTAATTCCAAAACAATTCAGCATGAGAAGAAGAGAAAAAAAATTTGCATAATCTAATATGGTTCTGTGTTTTGTGAGTAAGGAAACTACCGCAAGACCATTCGCCATAAATTTTACCTTATCGACCTTATTCCCAACTAGAATTTTTATGCAATCGGGATTAGTGGAGTAAAGCTCAACTTCTCTTGACCATATGTCCACCAGGTTTGTAAACGTCTCGCGCCTTGTCACGTCATAGACTAGATTAGAAAATTGCGAAGAAAAGAAAAGCTGTTAGCTTAGACATCAGCACTATAGGCAATACTGAAAAACACTAAAAGCGAGCACCACATTGAAACATGTACATTCACACCTTTCAAGATCTTAACAAGTGTTAAAAAAGTATATAATATGTATAAGCATACCAAGAATTATTCCATGTGCGCCTCTGTAATAAGAGCTTATCACTGTTCCAAACCTCTCTTGACCAGCTGCAAAAAAAACTAAAATTAGCTTCTTCCGTAATCAGAGACAGAATCTATCGCTAACCTCAAGTGTACTACTGGAAAGTAGAAACAGCCAGAGCATATTCTAAGCTTCTTGATCACTGAATTCGCTATAGACATTAATAACCAAAAATATATATTTATTCGTAGTTACACGTACAATGTTTAGGTCAGCAGCTTCACTTTTAAGGGGGGAACATGGGACATGATTGCAGATATTTTCACACTAACCTTTCATGTTAGATATATAAGGTTAGGATTCTTTGACACCATTCTAAGAGTTACATTCAAGTTAATCACTAAACAACTTTATACACAACAAACTAATCAACAAAATCCACCTTTGGATCAAAAGTTCACAACGAACCATAAGCTAACAAGCATTACTTTCACACCACCGCGATGAAATTTTTCTCACCCTTTCCAAGGTCCTAGTAGCACCTTCAGCTTGGAATATCACTAACAGTTATGACTTATCAGTAACCTTCATGTTACCACATTCAAGCTACTGCCTTTACTTCAGACTTGAAAATGTTTTTCATTAAACATTTAAATTTTGTATTGCTGAATTTAGCTTCAAAAGCGAGTTTAAAGAAACAGGAGTGTTTTATTTTGTTCCTTCAGCATTACCTTAGTGAGTGTGTAGATAAACGTAAGATCTAAAGAGTCTCTTTAGTTCCAGCAAGCATTAGAAGGAGTTAGTGGTCCTACTTATCATACATTTCGACTTCTCCATTGTCAAATTTAGTATATTCTTTCATGTTTTCCCCAATTTCATAATATTTAGTTTGGTAAAGGACAAAAGTTGTACTAATATCTCCCTGTTCTTTCCTTAGTAGTGAGAAAATGACATCTTAAGAACATCACTTCTAATATAAATATTATGTGTAAACACCTTTATTTATATGATATATGATAAACACAGGGAAACACTTTCGACATTACAATTTTCCCAGATTAACAGAAGATAGAGTTAGAAAAACAAAAAACAGTTAACTACAGCTATGTAAAAGAAATTTCTTTAACAAAAAGATAAATGAAAATGTGATCAAATAATTAGAAAATCAGTTACCTGTGTCCCAAATAGTAAGCTTGACTCTTTTACCACCAATTGTAAAAAGCTTGATCTTGAAGTCCACACCTGCAAATGATTTAAAAACACCAAACAGCTAAGTACATTTTATTAGAGAAAATGGAAAATTACAGTGCAAAAATTCCTTAGGCTATGAAGCACTCGATCATATAGTAGCAAGCAGAAACTTCAAAGCTATATATGCAACAAAATTCTGATAAACTATCGCCAGCCTAATGAGAAAGACAAAATGAGAAACTATGAACAAAGAAGGTTATCCAGGCCCAGATATCATTATCACTATCACCTCATAAAACAAGCACACCATTTCACAGTACATATTGGATCAACTGATTAAAAGTTCAAACAAGATAAAGATAAGTGATACTGAATTACTGATAATAAAATTCCTGATAATATATGTGGGATGAATCGGCAATTTTCAATGAATATAACATTGAATACAAAAAATAGCCAATTTCAGTTCGAGTCTCTTCACCAAATACTATAAAGAAAAGTTACTTGTAAAGTGGGTTTACATTTAACATAATATTCATATAGTGTAAAGTTCTGTCCGGGGCTCTCAGGTCAAACCAAATCCATAGGATAGAAACTGGTATAAAATTTGACCAAGCGAATATAGACTAGGGAAGGGGAAATAAATGGAACCACAAATTGGGAAAAAAAAATACAAGAGACCAAAAAACTTCACAGCATAATTGAAAACTCAAAAGAAAGCTGACTTGGTTAAGCATTTTAGTCAAGATTTCGTGACTCCATGAACCACTTCTGTGTCCAGTTTAACCAAGAACCCAGAAATGAAAGACTCTTACCAATCACAAACTGAGAATAGAAAGAAAGAAAGAAAGAAGGTACCGATTGTAGGGGAGAGATCATGAACATATTTGGATATAAAGCTGAGGAGGAGGCTACTCTTTCCAACAGCAGAGTCACCAATCAACAAAACCTTGAAGGAGTAATCAAAGCTGCTGTTGCCAACTCTTGAAGCTGAACCCATGTTTTCTTCTTTTCTTTATGCACAAATCATTCCACCATGATTAATAATATCTCTCCCTTTCAATACAAGGGGTCAGACTCAGAACTCAAAGAAAGAAAAGGGGTCAGAGAGAAAACAGAGTTAGAGAGAGTTAGGAACGAATGGGAAGGGAATGAAAAAGAGACAAGGAGGGTGAGGATAGCGAGTAGTCCATGCGGTTAAGAGTTTGGTCCAAGAATGAATATCAGAAATCACTATCACAACATTTTGGTTAGGACAAATGTCCTCTTTCCTTCAACACTTTCTTTGTGCCTTGGATTGATTCCACGCGCTCTTTCCTTCTTGTGCACACAACAACACATCAAACATGGGACAATCTTGTCTTTTGGATTGTGCCGGCTACTAATCATGCTTTTGTCTCCTTCTCCCTGAATTCACTTACTATCGAATTATGATGCATGAGAAATTACTAATGTTTTACCTTTTTTTAAACTAAAATTGTAAAGGACCTATTTCTGTTCGGGCGTAATTAAATCTGATCTTTTAGCAGGTGCTTTTCTTTGATAATCAAACTAAGATCTCCTATTCACGTCGTAGTGTGCTTCTCTCACTAGGTCAACACTTTTGTTGAATTTAACAGCTTGCTGGCATGACTAATGTTATATTGTCACAAAACAGATTTATCAAATTTGTTGAGAAAAAAATTGATAACTACTTTGATTTTCATTATCGTTAGGCTTGGTTTGGTAATGCTGAGGCTCTCTAAAAGTTGGGCTCTTTGAATGTTTTAAAAGTTACTCTTGGCAAGTTGTAATAGCAGTATTTAGTAAAATAATTTAAAAGTTACTCTCAATAAGAAGAAGTCATAAAAATAATGTTTAGTAAAGTTACTCTTTAAATATAAAATAATTATAAAAGTCATAAATATCAAAAGAAAAATAATGTATATTTTCACTTTCCATTAATTAATGAATGAAAATATTACATTTTTATTAAAATTTAAAATTAAATGAGCCTTTTTATTTTTTTGAAAGCCAAAACCAACTCTAAAAAACTTTTTTTAGGGTTTCTATGAGCATCTTTGACTCTAAAAAATCAAGAACAAAAACTCTCTAACTTTTTTGTTTATCAAACACAAAAGGTTAACTTATGTTTTTCTAGAGCGGGAGCACTCATTCAAAAAGTTTTACCAAATTAAGCCTTAATCCAATTCAACTTGAATTATTGAGATAATATTCTTTCAGTATTAGTTTTTACTGGTTATAAGAGTCAATTCAAGACTTTACTCAAGAAAAATAAGTGTTGAACAACTTTTTCTTTTATGAAGATAGATAATTATATCCATTCATCCATGAGAGAAATAAATATAAAGAGTTCCTTAAGGACGACAACAATACAAGAAATGAGAGATTCTCAAATAATTGCTTAAAGTAAGTGACAGACTAAATTTGTAAAGAAGAAAATAACTTAAAAAAAAAAACTAAAAAGGCCATGGTTAGAAAAGAAAAAAGAGTAACTTCTAATCCTAAATCTCCTAAATATGACAATTAGGGATCGTGCCTAAGCTCTAAGGTTCACGAAAGGGAATTATTTTCCCTTCATCATCTTCATTTATCTTTGCTTGCTTGACAAACCACATTTTAAGAGCAGGCAAGAGCATGAAGAATAAATTGTTCAAAGACGTCATCAATATATATTCTCTTATCTCTTATATTAACTCAATCGTCACTCACTCACTAATGATTGCGGTTGTCAGATTCTAAATCTCCAACCAACATCCTTTACCATCGCCTTCATCACTTTCATCCACTCCTTTCTCCATGCTTGATTTTAGTCAGCACTCATGGCGACAATCAACAAAATCAAAAAAGAAAGCAAAATAGGAAACGTGAATCAAGCACCACACACAACCTTTGAACTAGAGGAGCCTAGTGGCCACAGAGTTCACAACAGTGTGTCGAGTAGGAGGACCCGGCTGCATGTGAAAACGCACAACGAAAACGCTAAGGAGACCCTAGTGGGCATAAGGGGAACGTACTATGCCGCAAAGAAGAACCCCATTGGGCATAAGATAAACATATTAGAGTCTCACATTGCTTAAAAATAAAGTTTATATACTCTTTGTAAGTGCGTGTCAATCCTACTTCTGAAACTAATTTTTTGGGTTGAGTTAGGTTACTCAATTCTTCATTAATAGAGTGTATGGAGTGCACATGAACTCTAAGCCAAAACCCTGAGTGTTGAAACTGATGAGTTCTTTGACTCTCTAAACAATGCTTTAAAAAAGTTATAACAATATTGTTTGGAGAAAAAAGTAGCTCTCAATAAATACAAGTTATTTGAGTAGTGTTTAATAAATATATTTTTAATGTGTTCTTTATATCTAAAATTATTATAATAAACATAAATATTAAAGAGAATAATAATGACCATTAAAATTTAAAAATATATTAATATTTTAACATTTAAAAAGCATGAGTTTACTTTGAAAAATTATACATGAGAGCTCCTAAAGGCTCTACCTTAACTTTTAAATATCAATAGCAAAGCACATCTATTTTTGGTTTACAAAACACAAAAAATTGACTTATATTTTTTGAGAATAAAAATACTCTATCATAAAATTTTACCAAACCAAGTTTTAAATTAACCTAATGTTAGTAAACAATGATAATTATTAGACTGAATTAAACGATCCGATTCACTTTAGTTATTGAGACTTAATATGGATATCATATTCTTCTATCAAATAAATGCAAGTAAAAGTTCTAGCCGTTTAGTATTTTCCGTAATTAAAAATCTCAAATACACATTTATGTCCACATCTTCTTATATATTTACATTTTATATTTTCTATTTTTAATAAAATCTTCTTATACGGTTTAGTAGTGAAACGACTTCAAATTTTATTTTTAAAAATAAAAAAACTTTATATGGGTGGTTTAGAAAAGAATTTTGTTTCTCTATCAAACAAATATAATTTCACTTGAACCATAAATTGATTGTTTTTTAGAAGACGTAAATATCATTTTCAAATAATGCAACAAATACCGGACACAAAACGTATTTAACTAAAGCAATATCAATTGCGTGTTTAAGGAAGTTTCCATATTTGTCATTTTCATAAGGAAAAATCTATATTTATTATAGTATCAATGAAAACTCTATGATTGCTAGTTTAATGGTTAAAATTAGGGCAAGTTACTCTAAAGTCTATCCAAAAAAAATCTCACAACTCTCAGGCAAATCACCGTTCGTTCAACTACTTCTTCCTCTTCCCCCCCCCCCCCCCCCTTTTTTT
>QANU01058774.1:86891-111670 GCA_003254905.1 Nissolia schottii | reverse complement strand
TTTTTTTTTTTTTGAAATTTAGAATCATTTCCTTTGGAATGTGTTTGGTTGAGTGAAAATTGAGTGGAAAAAGAAGAAGAGAAAAGAAATTGGAAGAAAGGAAATCAGTCTTTTTTATTTGGTTGCTGAAAGAAAATGTAAGGAAAAAATTTAGAGGAATGCTACAATGACAAATCAGTTTAGATATTTTTACATTCTCATTCACAAAAGTGTAGGATCATTATAGTGGGTCAACATAGATGCCACACCTTTGTGAGTATGGACAGGTGTATCCACATGTATCGGTATATGTTTTTTTATTATTTATACACATTTAATATTTTGTTATTTATACTCATATTCATACTAGTCATGGGTATTTATTATCTGTACTTGCAGGAACTTAAATCTCCATGAGTATTCATAGATATCGGCGAGATTTGCAAAAAAAAAATTTTAAAAATGGATAAAAATAACTATCAAATATAATATATTACCACACTACTACTAACAATTCGCTTTTTAAATTAACAAAATATCCAATAAAAACTCAATAACATTGTATATAAAAATGAATTAGGGCCGTTAGTTGTTATATTTATATTGGTAAAGATATTTATATTATTTTATATATTAATGGGTAGTTAACAGGTACCTATGAATTTGGTGTTTCAATCCTCGTATCTATACCTATTAATAGAGGAGTACGAATATTTGTCCCGTGGGTATGAATATTACGAACATACTTGTACCTGTCAATAATACCCGTGGATATTCAGATTTGTGACTATTTTTATCATCCCTATTTGTGAGTGGGTTGTCTAAAGATTATCTAAATTGATTTATCATCCTAACATTAATCAAGAAGTGATTTAAATAAGTTTTTATTCCTGTAATATTAAAAAGTTTGTGTTTGGTCCCTAAAAAATTTTTCATTAGGATTTAGCCCGTGTAAAAAAGTTTTGTTGGCTTTTAGTCTATCACATCAATTTAAGTTAGACGGCGCTGAGGTGACCATTAAGTTCGTCATGTGGCGTGGCACCTGGTTCGTCCTCCCCAAAATGCCCCTCGTCGCCGCCATCGGGTGCGCCTCGCAGCCGAAACAGGGGAAGCTCTTTGTCGTCATAACTGGTGCAATGCAGAAGACAAACACCCTCGTGTACCGAACCACCACGAACCAGTGGTCGCCGGTAGCGGCGGCGCTGCCGTCGTCCGCGGAACCGTTATTTGCGGCGGAGGGGGCGAACTAGATGATCGTGACCGTCGGTGGGGGCAAAAGCCTGGTTACCAAAATCTACGATCCAAAGAGCGACAAGTGACGGGCGGGGGCGCAGCTGGAAGCAGCCGATGAGACAGCGTACGAGGCGACGGAGAACGGCAGGAACGTGTTACGTGATGGAGGGGTGGCAGTGGCTGTTCACGTCGAGGCCGAGGGGGTGGGTGTACGAGGTTGAAGAAGACACGTGGTGGGAGATGAGGGAAGGTTGGTGGTTGGAGATTTGGGAAAGAGAAGAGGATGGTTGAGAGAAGAGAATGGATCCGAGGATGGTTGGTGTAAGAGGATGGATTTGGATTTTTTTTTATTTGAAAATGGGTTGGGTTTCGGTACGTGGGTGAGTCCATAATTGAGTTGGTGTGACGTGACAAATTTAATAGTTATCTCAGCGCCTTTTAACTCAAATTGACGTGAATGAATAAAAATGAACAAAATTTTTTTACAACTAAATCTTAACGAAAAATTTTCTAGGATCAAACACACTTTTTAATATTACAGAATTAAAAACTTATATGTAGAATTTGATTGTATAAATACCAATCTATAATGTATTTGGGAGAACTAGAACAAAGCTTATGTATTTCAAAAGCTCTAGTCTCACATTGGTTAGATCACACATCTTTTAAGTGTTTATATACCTTTAGTGGTTGTTGTTTTGGTAAAAAGAGTTGAGAAGGGAGTTGGGCTCCACGCACGAGTCCAAGCTGGTTGGGCCATTTGAAGTTCAAATCGATGGATTTCTCCCCCCGCGGGCACAATAAAGAGCGTTCCGGCCTTTTTGCAACGGTACTTTGGCAAAATGTTTGAAAACGAGGATAATTTGATAATTTCTTTCAACAGTTGTGGCACAAGAGAAAAAAAATCCGTAAAGATCAACTACAATTAATGTTTATTGTACAATGATCCTCCTATATTTCATTTACATATACATTTATCCCCTCTTAAGTTTTAAAATTCCACAAACCTTTCTTACCTCCAAATAATTTTTAAAAGTTACTAAATTACCCTTTAATAAAACTAAAAGTCTCATCTTCCTCACTTTTCCATCTTTCCCTTTTTTTCCATACTAGCTCTTTCCTCTCATCTTCTCCTTTACTCCATAGCAACTTCTGCCTCCCATTTTTTGTGTACATATCAAATCATACTCTATATATTATTAATTATTTTATAATTCAAATTATTACAACTATTTCACATGTTAATCATTTTTTTAAAACAACTTATCTAGCATAAAACTATAACAATTTATTTATTAACATACATTTATTTTAAGATTAAAAAGACAAGTCACTTCTATAAAAATAGATTTTATCGATCGTCAGAGAGATATAAAATTTTATGGGTTATCTTTGTAGACTTTTTTTCAAAAAAATATCATTTTATCTTATGAAAAAAGCAACTTTTTAAAGTTAATTAAAAGAGTCTTAAACGTCATAAAAAATGTGTCTTTTAACTAAAAAAAACATTTTTTTTCTTAGAAAGGCTCAAATAGACAACCTTAAACCATAACCCAATATAAATAAATAAATGTATAAATAAGTAGACATCTTTAATTGTCAGTATATAAAACTTTACTTATATAATAATGAGTTGAATGACTATATTTTAAATTATGAAATATAATATATTAATTCTAAATCTATCTTTTAAAAAAAATAGTTAAAAATTTATATTTTAAAGAATAAAAATTTCTTAAATTTCTTTATTTTATTTCCTAATTTCCTAATTAATTCTACGGAGTTACTTATTATATGCATCGAAATTAACATACAAATGTTTGTAACGCAATAGAACATTTCTCTAAATATTTATAAATTATTTAATTCACAAAAAAAAGAGATATTTTTTTTATGTTTATTAAGAAGTTATAATATCTTGTGGCTTCAATAATGACAAAATATTCCATAATGTTATATACAAAAAAGGAATAAAATAAAATAAAAATAAGAAGCGTATCTACGTAAAAACTCAACTTTAAGTTTAATAAATTTTATCAATTTGATAAAGAATAAAAGAATCAAGAGTTTTGGCATATACATTTAGAAAATCGCTAATAATTTATTTAAAATGTAAGGAATAGTGCACAAAAAAAATAATGAATAAATATAATTAATTAAGCGTAATTTGAATAAAGTTATTACAGGAGGGCAATTTAGTGGGAAATATTGATAGATAATTGGGAGTGCTCATATATACACTCAAGAATTTGAATTTGTTAGAGTTACAATTAGGAATTGAAAATTATCAAAAAATTTAGTTAGAAATTAGGATTACATTTTGATTTGCCTTTAAATTAATTAATGACTTTTTATTTTTAAAAATTAATTTACTATCATACCACTCTTAACTGTTTTTATATATTTAAAAATTATAAGAACATCACAACAATAAAAATATTATTCATATTTTATCGGTATCTTCATCCACATCTTCGTTTACATGTTATTGTTTAATGATCGAGTAAGGAAGGCATGAAAGCATGCGCCTTTTCTATACCACCCAAAATATTTATATTGTGTAGTTAGAATTAATTTTCGTATTTTTTTTTCTCGCTATCTTTCCTATATCAGACACGTTGTTTCGCGGTAATCAAAAGGAAGGAAAAGAAATTAGAAAGAAAGTTCATGTACTTTTGCAAATGTTTTTTGTTTTTTTTTTTTTTTTCCAAACTTTTGCATATGTTGTAAACTACCTGAACGCCATAGATAAGAATTTAGGGAACCGCCTTGTTGTCGTTATCTGCACGTGACGAAACTGAGTCAAACTTTGTAAAAGGAAAAAAGAAATCCAACATTGTGCTTCGATCTTCCCCACAATTATCAGAAACCAGAAAGTTTTTAAAATTTTGAATAAAATAAAATGTTTATAAAAATAAAACATCGGGAGACGAACAGGATGATGACACGTGTATGATGTGAGCAGTGAAATGTGTACACGTGCAATACATGCACTCGCGACTGACAATGAAATCTAGACTAGAAAAATGGCAATCACGCGCACCACATCACATTTTCTGAGTTCTGACCAGCCACGCTGTTTAATGCATTTAACATGTTAAAATTTTTAAATTATTCTACCTTGAGTTTATTAATAAATGTTTTTAGGATATTTGTTGATTGAATCTTTACTTGTTTTTCTTAATAAATGATAGGAAATTTTAAAAAATATCAATTTATTTTAATTCACACATATTCAATTTATTTTTTTATTTTTTTTCTTACCAGATAAAATTCACAAACATGCTCTAAGTCAAGGGTGCACACAGGTCAAGTCAGGACGGATCAAATTTGAGACTCAATCCAATCAAATCTTTTTGGGTTGGGTTGGATCAATTTTGTCAATTTTTTCATCAAACGCGACCCGATTATGAACGAGTCAGGTAGTTAGATTACTTGTTTTTTTTTTATTTTTAAAAATAAAAATAATAATTCACAAATAGAATGAAAAAAGACCCGAAAATAATAATAATCATGTGTGTTTAAATGTGATTGATGAGTTGAGATGGGTGAAATTTGATAAAATAAAATAGTAAAATAGGAATGAGTTTTTCTCTCACTTTAATTTATAAAATATAATAAAAATAAAAAACTTAATCAAACCATTGTGTTAAGTAGTTGGGTTCATTTTTAAAATCCGCAACCTAAAAAGTCAATTACCCAACCTAAAAAGTCAATTATTAAAAGTCAATTTGATCGAATTTTATCTAAACTAACTCGATTACCCAATCTAAAAATATTTAAGCAGGTCGGATTTCTCAGGTATAGCTAGATCTACTTGAGCCCATGTGTAGCCTCTACTTAAGTGTCTTCTCAAGTTAAAATAAGCACGATACGATGCTATATATGCACATGCTGGGTAATTAATTAGTGCAAATATCAGGCATCCTATGTTGGATTTTTGAGTTTATGGAATGTTTTAAATTTGGAAATGAATCCTCTAATGTTATATATAATTATGTTTGATCATGTTATAAGAGAAAAAGATAAACACATCTGAATTGGATTTTATCAGTTTGAAGAGGGTTTCACTTGTTCAAAATGTTTGTGTCTTTATCTCATATAACATGATTAAACATAATTATATGCAAGGGATGATGAATTTTTGGTGTCCGAGCTCCTGGGATGTACCTGCAAAGACTCTGAGGAGTAAGTACGTGAAAGAATGAGAAAATAGTGTTAGATGGAAAACAGATCAGTCCCCGTACCTGAATTATTTTTGTGGGAGTTAAATACATATGTTAGTCGTTACGTATAATTCCGCGTACCTTGAAAGACTAAAAATGTTTAGGTAGAATTGTATGATTGTCTAAATGATCTCTCTTAAACATTATGTGTGTTAATGATTGTTACATTTCTTAGGTAAATCTTTATGTTAATATTTGTTTTATTTTTTACAGCAACTAAACTACTTTTATTTTGCACTTATCCAACACAATTTTTACATAAACTAGGTCAAACTTTGTCCAAATAGCTGGGGTTCGGACTAGGCTATCGGGTTTGGCCTTGCACGCCCCTATAATTCAATATGGGTTTTATTGTAAAAAAAATAAACATTTATGTTGGTGATGCATGCATGTATATATGTACATCAATTTAGTTTCTAGTTTTTTTTTTTTTTACAAAAATATTTTACGTACACCATTTTTGTTGTCCCTAATTTATCACCACATTAAATACATATTTTCTCTCTCCTCTCCCCGCTCTTCCCATGCTCCTAGCTTCATATTCTTTTCCTATATTTTTTTTCTCTCTTCTCCCCTTGTGCCCCTCCTCCTCCTCTTCCTCTTCTTTTCCTTTTTTTTCTTCTCTTTTCTCCCCTCACCCTCCCCTCATTTTTTTTCTTCTTCATTTTTTTGTTCATTTATCACAAACATTTTTTTTCTCATTCTTTCAGTTTTTCTTTTTCACAAGACGTTATGAATATTAGAGTTTTCATTTTCGTGTCTATCATTTTTTTTTTGTTTTCGGTTGTTCGAAAATTATGCATGTGTAAAGAAAAATTTGTGTAAGGTTATTCAGAAGTTTGTATATGTGAGGATCAAAGGTTTCTTTTTCATCGTCAATTTCATTTTCATTTTTGTCATAGTATTTGTTTATGATTATTAGAAAGTTTGTGCACATGAGCACAAAAGTTTTCTTCTTCGTCTTCTTCTTCGTGTTTGTTTTCGTTTTCATCATATTTTTTGTTTTTAGTTGTTCAAGAGTTTGTGTATATGTGTAAAAGAGTTTGTATATTCTCGTTCAAAAATTTGTGCACGTGAGTACCAAAATTTTTTTTCTCCATTTTTGTTTTATTTTCAACTTATTCTTTGTTATTGCATGTTGAAAAATTTGTACACGTTAGTTCAAAAGTTTGTACATCTACTTTAAAATGTTTGTGCACGATAAAGAATGAGTTCACACAATTAAAGTGTGAGTGGGACAAGAGAGAGTGTGTGACAGCTTTACTATTTAATGCGCTGCAGATCTAAGTTGATTGGGTTCCGTTTGTGAAAAATTTTGTGCATATATATGTAAATTTTTGTGTACTCAGTGTAACTGTACACCATATGCACGTCATACAGTGATTGTATAGTAACAACAAAAATGGTGTATACCTAGCATTATTGTTTTTTTATATATATATATATATATATCAAATTAATATAGAAAAGTTAAAATATAAAATTTATTTCACATCAAATAAATCTTTTAAAAAAAATTAAACTATAATATTCATTTAGTCCTTTCAATATTTTAAATAAAATGACCATATAACAAACCAGTTTTCTTATTTTAAATTTTTGGTATGAAATGACTAAAGTAATGTCACATTTTAATTTTAAAAAATTTATTCGATGTTATTTTTAAAAAAATTACAATTTAATTGTGATACATTGAAAGTATAAAATTTTTTATATTATCATTCAATTAAATTTTATCACATAAATTAAAATGATTAATTATTTCATTCATTATTTAAAAGGTAATATATTTAAAAAGATTTGATTGAATTATAGAAATACGTAAGAATTAAAAACTCTTAAAACTAATGTGATATAACATTCATCTTCTTTTCAAGAAAACAGTATAAAGCAAAAAAGAAAAAGAGAAAATAGAGCATAGAGAGCTGTATAAAAGCATTAATTTCGGCTTGTATTAGTAGTTGTACAATTCACGGATGAGAGACGGTTAAATTGGCGGGAGAGAAAAATTGAATTGAGTCAGTGGACGAGAGGTGATCGTACTGACTGACATGCATAAGTGCAAAAGTGCAGGCAGGGCTCATGTGATTGGAACGTGCCGGGGATCGATGGATTTCACTCAATCTGAATGGTAAAATCAAAAGTAAAAGGCAAAAAAGCCTGCAGTCCCAATCACGGTATAATGCCTATTTTTTTTCTTTCTTTTTCATGGTAAGTTTTATTTAGGGGTAAATAACTTTTTATTTTTAATGAATCAAATTTCAATTTTATGTCCCACTAATTTCTTTTTTAAGTCATTGATAATTTTTTATTAATTTTAGCCTTTGACATTAAATTGAACTATTAAAATATGAAAATTAAATAGGTTTTTTTTTATTCAATATGGTCAAATCAATTTGAACCATGAATTGATTTGACTCTTTAAACTCAATTTGATTGATTTGAGTATAATTTTATCAAATTACACTGAAACTCTTTTAATTTTTGTTTAATACTTCATATTTTAACGATCTAACCTAAAGTAAAGAACTAAAATCAAACAAAAAAAATTTAACAAAGATTCAAACAAGAAAAAATTAATAGAGTGCAAAATTAAAAATCACAATTACCTAAAGGGCAAAAACTTATTTAAATTGTAAGTTGTAACCATATAATTTCAATATTAGACTTCAATGGTCGAAGTAAGTTTTTGGACCAAGTTGGTGCAGACATCGTGGCCATTAAAATGTGAATGGAGGAGGGTTGAGATTATTGGGTTGGAATTTATGTTTTTGACCCAATAACAACTTAATATCAAAATTATGGTTTTGCATTTTGGCTACGGATTTATGATTTCACATTTTACAAACGTTGAATTTAGAAAAATTATAGACCGTAAGACATGGTTACTTAATTGATATTAGCAAATTGAGTGATTAGCTTAAAAATAAAAGATAATTTGTTGGTGTTTTGTGGAGCTCAACTCCTTTTCCATGGATGCTAAAAAAAATATTAAAGAAAGCTCATAATCAAAGAAAAAAAACTTTATCTTCACACATACAAAAAAAAAAAAGAACAAATTTAAAACATCTAGATGAATCATGCTTGCAAGGTTCAATTAATGACTGCACAAATGTTTCGTAAATAAAATAAGATATCTAAGAAATATAATTTTTTTAAAAGAAGGCCAAGCCGTTAGAAAAATAAACACAAACTTATGCAGATCTAAAGTGAAAATCCTAAGAAGCATCGACACGAACACAGGACACGACATGACATGTGACACATCAATTTCAAAATTTTATAGGACACAGACAAGGCACATATAGGTATTGTTATGGGCTAAAGGCCGAGGGTCCGAGGAACTTTAACTCTCTAAGGAGGGAGAGACACTCACATACCCTAAAAGGCTTAAAGAGCCCCAGCCCACTGAGGAGTAGAAGAGACTCTCCTCACCTGGTCATATCGGCCCAAAGGGAGATAGCTTCACGACGCCTAGAGGAGGAGAAGGTCTCAAGCCTAAGACTCTGGGTCCGGTTCGGCCCAACAAAACTAAAAGGAGATAGTCGCGAGGAGCGGTTAGACCGACTCCCCTCACTTTATCTCTATCTTAGGATTCTAGCTCATCTATAAAAGTACATGACCTCAGGTCACCAGGTATCACTCATTTCCTTCCTAGAGAATTTATCTAACACTTGTGCTTACTTATGCGTTAGAGTGCCTTTACAGGTACACCCCGCCGCCACACTCTCTTCAAGAGGAACCTACTTGGAGCTTCCGTCCAAGCATTCGAGCTCCCGTCAAGGCGTCTTCCTCACCCTCTACTCGTGTTTAGGTAACTTCGTTTCCTACACGAATTATTCGCGAACAGGTATAAAATTAAAATTTATAATAATATCATAATATTTTTATTGATATCAAACTACTAATTTTTAATATTTTCTAAACCCCTTTCAAAATATATGGAACATTTAAGATATTTTTATATGGCAATAATTGCTAATTTTTTAAAGGTTCATATTATTATAAATTATTTAGTATTTAAAATATTTTTTACTCCGACACAGCTCAAAAAAATTTTAGATATAACTCGGACATGCTTGGATACAACTCATTGTTAATTTTTTATTTGGATATTTTTGGATACGTTTAATATTTGTGTCAGACAAGTGTCTTCGTATGTCGGTGTCAAACATGGGGACATGACCGTCTTAGGAAGTGCATGTGCTTCTTAGTGAAAATCACATTCTCCAGCACTTTCGTTCATTCACCGACGCGCAGTTGCAAAGCACCATTTGTGGCTCAAGGATGAACACCACTGCACTATCAGCGACCCATCGACGATAACAACAAAAGCGAATGAATGGAGACTCAAAGATCTTCTCTCGATTTGGCAACTCCCGGCTTTAGTTTCTATTTGCGATCCGTAGATCTTGTCTCTATACGTGACACAAATCTTGTTTCTAGACGTTCCTTACAGTGGTTCTATCATCTATGGCATATCTTTCTCCTTTGAATTTGTCACTACCGAGAGCAGCGATACCATGTAGGTGATGGTGATGGGGCCAGAATGGATGGGCTTCATTGCTTAAGATCTACTTTTTTCCTTTTTTTGGAGACTTCTTTTTTCTTCTCTCAACCCTTGCTAAATATCTAAGAGAATGGTAGTCACCTAATTAATGTGTCCTTAATGATGTTAGATGGGGGGATCAAATTGTAAAACATTGCAATAACATTTTTATTACTGAAGAGTCCCTCCACTATTTTAACTTTCACTAATTCTACCACAACCAAGTTGGTCACGAACCCAACTCAGCCCACTAGGGTCGGCTCCTTTAATCTCGTATTTGGCAACTTTTGGCGAAGGTGAACATGTTTCGGGTCTTTGACAAATTTTAAAGATCTGGTTTGGGTCTCTCCAAAATATTTATTTTGGGGTACATGAGAAATATTTGGGTTAAGTTATTGACATTCATAAATTTCTATTAACCGTTGACATGACTAATAGATTACCTTATCATCAGACTAAAGCATGTGTATGTGAGTACAAAAATTTTGAGTATTTAAATGAATTCGACCTTTTTTTTAGGTTGCCTACCCGATATCCAAGGCTTAACCTGGACTAATCCGGGTCGACCTAGGTCGCGCATCTGGCTATGGCGGGTGAGTTTCCCAGTAGGGATAACTGCGTACATAAAGTCTCAAACTCGGGACCTTGCTTAAGCGATAACAAGATGCTTACCACTTGGACCAACCTCCATTGGTTGAGTTTGACCTTTGAAATAATTAAAAGAAGATGTTGGAAAAGCTTTGGTCAAGGTGTCAACCACCTGAGCTAAAGAAGGAACCACATGAGCTAAAGAAGGAATATGAGAGACAAAAAAGTTGCTTATGAATTACTTTGTCTCAAACAAAATACAGGTCAAGCTCAAAATGCTTTATCTTGCTATGCAGAAGTAGGTTTGCTGCAATAAGAAAATCACGTGTATTGTTATAATAAACTGTTCAACAGTAATTTATATAGGGAACGAATTTACCTAAATACGAGTAGAGAGTTGAGGAAAATACTTTGATAAAAGCTCTAACGCAGGTCCTCGTGCGCGAGAAATTGACGGCAGGGTGTACCTGCAAAGACACTCCAATGTTCAAGTAAGCACAAGAGTTTTGTGAGTATTTTAGAGAGTGAATGAATGATACCTAGTGACTTGAGGTCATGTGCTTTTATAGGTGAGCTAGGTTGGTTAGATAGAGATAGAATATAGGATATTTGAATAACTGCTTCCCCTTATCTCGGACATTTATCTTTCCCCGCTTATCTATGAGTTAATTACGCGGCCTGCTGATTATGGGAGGAGAAGGCGTCACTTCCTCCTGTGTCCTTGTTGGGCTGAGTTGGGTCCAGAGTCTTAGGCTCGTGGCCTAGAAAACGCCTATTGTGTTGCTTTCTCCTAAACATGTGTTGTGACATTTTTCTCTTGTGGGCGTCTTGGAGCTCTCATCTTAGGCTAACGAGTACAAGCAAGTGAGGCGAGCTCCTTCTACTCCTTAGTGGGCTAAGACCCTTTGTTAGGTCTATTTTCTCCAAAAGTTACCTCTATTTATTTCAGACTTTTTATTTCTAAAGTTTTTTAATCTCCCCCTTTCTTCCATTTTCGCTTTTCTACAAACTCTTGGAGGATTTAATCCTCACATAAAGGAATATAGGGCCACCAAAGACTTCTACCCCCGACTTGTCGCCGCGCCACCGACCACCGTCGTTCTTCTTGTGTTCTTCCTCTTTCCAAGTGAGTCTTCCATATGCCCCTTCTTTTCTTCTTCCAAGCTTCCAATTTTATGTCCAAATTTTGGTTTTTCCATGGATTTGATGTGAAAGTTCGGATTTTTTTCTCCTTTTTAGATGCTTTCCTTGTTGTTGATTCATCCTCTTACCCCTCACTCAAAGAAAAAATTTAAACTTTTAGATTTTTTTTTTATTAAAACTCCATTGTTGTTCTCAAAGTTTTTTTTTCTTTTGAGTTATGCAATAGAAAGTTTCAATTTTCTTTTCCCATGGTGCATGTTGATCCTTGAATCTTGTATGTTAGCTTGTAATGAATGAATATGTGATCTCAAAATTGTATTTTGCTCTCTCCTTCCCCTAAAGTTGTCATTATTGTAATAGTTATGGTTCTATTGATTCCACCATTTTTGGTTCAATGAAGCTTTATTGACATAAACAAAAGAGAAACCATTTTTTGGAAGAGACAAAAGAGAGAAAGTAAAGGAGGGTAGGGGGAGGAGGGCTGGTCGGCCGACAGTTAGGAGGTGGGGCCCAGTGGGCTGGTTGACCGGGTGTGGGAATGACAGTTGATTAGCCTTTTGGGGGAGGTGAAAGGGTTGGTCAACCATTTTAGGAAGGGGGAGTAGGGTCGGTTGGCCTCTTAGGAGGTGAAGGGGCCGATCGACTATTTTCGAGTCGGGGTTCGGTCGGTTTGCTTAAAGGAGGTGAAGGGTCAGTCGGCCACCTTATTCGGAGAGGGATCACCACATAGCCATTTTTATTTTTCATTTGCTGACTTTTTGAGCTTCTTTTTTACTCCTTAACTTAGATTGTGGTAGTTCCTTTGTAAGTATGGTGAGGAAATTCGACCCTTCATTAGAGGATTATCACCCTATTAGGCTTGGTAACGAGAAGTTGTACCAATGGGCTTTTCCTGAGTTGCACGAGCTTTCTTCCCGCTGACACCTGAGGAATTGAAGGATGAATGGGGTTTTAATGAGTTGTCAGTCGGTGGTCTTTCTGAAAATAGATGAGCTGTAACTCCCTAGTAATTGGGAGAGACCTTGCTTCTCCAGCAAGGATGAAGATGATCACTTCTTCTATATGTATGCAACCACCTTTACAAGCGTCGGTTTTAGGCTTCCTTTCACTCCATTGTAGAAGTATGTCCTTAACTATTATCATGTTGTCCCCATCTAGGTTAACCCCAATGGCTAGGCTACACTTAGAGGTTTTGAGGAGTTGTGTAGGTTTTGTGCTATACCTGGCTCTCCACATGTTTTTTTTTAAGTTTGTTTTACTTGGGTCAACAAGCGGGAACCAGTGCCACAAAAGTTTTAGAGGGCTTGTTGTCATTGAAGTCTCACCCAATCAAGACTTTTTTACTCCTTTTGAGGAGTCATTCCATGGATTCAAGACTTACTTTGTGTACCAGAAGGGTACTCTTCGATCCTTGGAGCTCCGTGGATGTCTCGGACGGGTGGGTACCTGCAAGGACTCCGATGCCAAAGTCAGACGAGGTTAAGGATGGGTGCCTAAATATGAGGGGTTAGAGTTCTGGTCATACCTGGGTGTCTAGCCTTGCTTATGTACCTGTCGAATGCCAATGATAGGTCTTGTTTCACGCCTCAGTCTCCGCGGACAAACTGCTCGGTCACTCCGTGGTTTCTGTTATGAGATTTGCCGAAGCATGATGGGAGCTAATTGTGCTGCGGATAGGCGGAATGCGTAGACCGGGTGTAACTCTTCCACGGGATGGGCCTTCGAGATAGGCCTAGCTCAGATGAGCTGAGCAGGTCGGGTGAGGTCCTTCCGCGGAATGGGCTGTAAAGGCCCAGTCCATAACACTATGTAAAAGTCTTCTTTAAGAAGGAGGTTCAGAGCGAGTTTTTAGGCTCCAACAGAACTCCCATTTCCCCCTTTATTGGAATAAGGATTGAGTTTCCAAAAATGCTCCAAAATTAGTGTTAGCCGAGTATGAGGAGAAAGTGGTGAAATTTCCTGTTAAACACTTTAAGCGCAAGCCTGTCACACTTTTGAAGCTCAAGAGTTCTAAGTTTAAGAAGTATCTTGGTTAGCTTTCCTTTATGTTGTAGCTTTCTCTTGCATTACTTACTTATTTGCCATGGTGACTGATACTTTGATCTTTTTTCTTCTTGTAGGTAAGATGGCTCCAAAGAACCTTGTTGTTCTCCTAAAGAAACGAGGTATTGAGAGAAGTTATTTGATCCATGAGCATTCGCCATCAACTACTTTTGAGCTCTTTGTTGCTTATTCTGTCGCTCTTGCTGGTTCGGGAGCTTTAGAAGCCCCTGGCGTTTAGGATACCCCAATTTTTGAGTTAGATGGTAGTTCCTCGAGTTCGGAGGGTCAGGTGTCTCCCTCTTGCAAGCATTCTCGTGTTGGTTCTTCCGGTGGGAAAAACAAAGTGGGAGACCTTCTAGGATCATTTAGCCTTAATGATAATCCTCAGGTGTCCATCTTGTCAGACAAATTCAATCCTTGCTACTACTTCGAGAGCTTACTAAAGCCCAATGAGAAGAAAGACCTTGAGAAAGAGCAGGTGGTGAGGGAGTGGATGGGATTAGGGCTTTGTGGGGTTATGTAGCTCTCTTGTGTTGTTATGTTTAAGCAAATTTTTACCCACAAAGATGCTCAAATAAGGAGCCTTCGTTTGGAGGTCACTGAGGCCGAGCAGGAGGCCTAAGAGGTTGTTTCCTATGTTGAGAGAGTCGAACAAGAACTTAAGAAGGCTAAGAAGAGGCTTACTAGAGTAGAGCCTTCAAGATCTAGAAGCGGTGCTCGAGCATGGAAATGGAAGAATTGTTTATTTGATTTAAGATTATGCGGTCCGAGTCTACTGTTACTATTTTCAAGAATTTGTTGGACTAGGTTTAACTCTTCTTTCCTAGTACCAACCGTAACCATTTCAACACTAGTAGCAGGGTGGTTGGGACATATATTATTGAGGAGGAGGCCCCACTGCTTGAGGATGAGTTTCAGACAAAGCCTAACAATGATTCTTCTCTAGAGGATTAGCCTCCCTTTTTTCATTGCACCTTTTGTATGGGCTTAATTCTTATTGGTTTGTATTAACATATTAAGGGAATGCCCATTTCCCTTTGTATTTGATTGAGAAACTTGTGCCTTAGTTATTTGATATTTGTAACACCTTTTGAATGTTTTGCTACAAGATTTTTTAACTCTTGTACGTTTGCATCTGTTGCATGCATTATATTTTTACGCCATTTATTCTTGAATTATTTGAGCAACTTGGTTATAGGTTGTTTTATATTGTGCATGCTTATTGCAGCTTGAGAGTAGCAACCTAGAACTCTAGGTCCTTTGACGCTACAGATCAAGTGTTATAACTCCTCCCTCCTACCCATTTTGACCAACACCAGTCGCTGGGCACGTTTTGGTGACTAATTGTTGATTACCCTAAACTTGCATCCAAGCTTGTCTCTAGGGTATCTTTTTTGTTACCATGGTTTTTTTTTTTTTGAGTTTATGACCCCTTTGGTTGGCCTTCAGACTTTTGTCTGGGAAGGTGATCTTTTCTCGTGCATGCACAAGTAGCAAATAAAAGATAAATTTTTTATTAATGACTGAGTTGGATATCGTTCGGTATTCAAGCCCGTTAAAAACCCTGACTAAACCTCCATTGAGGAGAAAACCCAGGTCAGGGGTATCCTCTTGCATTCCAAGCATGCAGGGTCTCTAAGCATATCATAACATTTGGCTAGCATGGCCCTTTTTCTAGGGCCTCTTTTAAGTGATCAGTTCCTTTTCGATTGGGGATTAGCTTTCCTTATTCGGGTGTTGGACAATCTTAGACACAAAGGTCTACCACCATGACCTCAGCTTTGGTCTTGGAGTTCTTTTCCTGAGCTTTTTTCCTATGCCCCACTCCTAGGCTTGCCTGGTAGCATCTCGTTGAGAGTAACTGATCAACTTTCACTGTGATAAATTCACCTTTTTCTGAAGGAAACTTCATGGCCAGGCAAGGTTGTCAAACTCGAGAGTTTAAGTAAACTCGTGGAGTCTCCGCAAACTCGAATCGTAAACTCGACTCGTAAAATCGTATGAGTTTACATACGTAAAAAAATTATGTTATAAGCAATATAATTAAGAATTAAACGATTAAATATTGTATTTATAATTAAAATTGAATAATGTTAACTTTAAATTAAATTAATAAAAGAAATATCATAAAATACACCTTAATGCATGACACTTAGCAGTTATGTCTTATTTTATTTAATATCGGTATTATTTTATAGTTCAATAAAACATAGATCAATTATGATAAATATATTAAATTAGCTAAATAAACTCAATATATATTATCTAATATAAAATTTTGTTTGGTAAGTATCTAACAAAGTTACAAAATTTGTACATTTTGAGGTAAACTGGTAAACTCGTAGATAGATTTTAACACGTAAACTCGCTGGTAGAATCGAGAGTTTACTTAAACTCATACGAGTTTACCAAAAAAGAGTTTACATAAGTGTTAACTCGTTTCGTGTAGTAAAATCATAAACTCGTAAGAGTTTACGAGTTAACTCGAGAGTTTAATAACCATGTGGCCAGGTGCAAGGTAGATACCACAACTCCTAGCTTGTTTAGCATTTTTCAGCCGATAACAACATTGTACGCCAATGATTGGTTAACCAATAAGAAGCTATTTTTCTCAGTTCAACTATTGAGTCGAGTCTGAAAGTGAAGTGCTGGGTGGTATATCAGCTTGGATTTATACACTTTCCTATGAAACTTATCAGCTCTGATTTGAGGGCCTTCAAGTCAGAAGGATCAAGCCCAAGCTTGTTGAAGGCATCGTGAAACAAAATGTCTGTCAAGGTTCCTTGATCAATTAAGAATCTTTTTACTTTGGCATTAACCATGACGACTGAGATGATCATTGCATCATCATGACCCAAGGTGACTTCTTCGCCATCCTCATTGGTGAAATTGATCGGTGACATCGGGGGAGGGGATTTTCTATGAGCACAATCTCCGGTGGATACATGCATTATCTCCTTAAAGTGCTTTTTCCTTACAGATCTAAACTCACCCCCACTTCCGAACCCACCTAAGATGGTATTAATTATTCTGAGGTCCCTATCACCCTCATTATCATCAACATATGAGGAATCAGGTTTCTCACTTCTTTTTCTTCTAGTATTCCTTTTAAGCACCATAGAGTCAGGAGACGTTTGCGTTTTGGGCTTCTTACCCCTACTCCTCACAAATTGTGCCATGAAACTCCTTTCCTATTGAATGGACTCCTCCAAGGCTTCCCTAAGGTTAATACAATTGTTAGTCTTATGGCAATAGGACTGATGAAACTCACAAAATAGGAGGTTTTTTTTCCTTTGGATACATTTCTTAGCAGCCTGGGTGGCAGAATATAAACAAGATTGACTACCCCCTTCAAGATTTGTAACTAAGTCGTTGTTAGCTTGGTCCAATTCTATTGCTTTCCTGACTTTGAAAGCAGGTCTTTCTTCTTTGAATGCTCTTGATTTGGCCTTCTAGTGGTTAAGGATCCTTTCTCTATGAAGCTTTCCTTCCTTCTTCCTTGTTAATGTGCACTTCAAATCTTTGGTTGAATTCTTCAAGTGTCTTTGGTTCTTGTCTGACGACTTCTTCCAAGAACTGGGTCCGCAAACGAACTCTAAAGCACAATGCCATCAACCTTTGTTTAGTTGTAATGTTCTCCACCAAGTTGGCCTCCCTGTTGAAGTACTCTAGGTATTTGCGTAATAACTCATTCTCTCCTTGGTTAAGGCCCAAAGACCTAAGGTTGTCTTTGGTTTCCTCTTGCTCCTGATAAATTGTAACACAAACTTTTGGGAAAGGTCTTCGAAGCTGGAGATCGATTTCTTCAACAAGGAGAACAACCACTTCTACGCTGGTCCAGTGAGATTTAGAGGAAATGCTCTACAAAGCGTAGCGTCTGATGCTTACATCAACCAAGTCTTGGACTTAAATGCCATGAGGTCCTCCTATGGGTTTGTAGTTCCATCATAGGCTTTAGCATTTTGAGAGAGCATGAAATTCTTCGGTTGATTGATGCGAAAAATATCATTAGAGAAAAGGCTATCGTTTATGATAGTCCCTCCATCCAATGATTGTCTTCCTGAACCCCAAAATGGATTGGAATGGATGGAGCCTTCAGAATTCGAGTCGCCAATTTGCCTCAGAGGGTTTCTGTGTTGTCGAGGTCAGTCATGTTAGCTCAGTCCTTGAGAGTGCCGAGTCTGGGACAATGATTGTCGTAGAGGAGGGCTTCGGTGTTAGCACTCTGAATAAGGGGTCCTGTGGGACCTCCTTTGTCATGGTGTTGGGGAAGGAGATTTCTCCCTATTCCTATGAGGCAAGGGGGGTGATATGTACCAAAACGTCATTTGATTTTAATGCGGCTTCAAATTAAATTTATAAATTTACTTTCCCCAGAACAAAGGGTAGTATAGGAGCTAACTCAAGTCGTCTCTTAAGGAAGAACATTAGTTAATCTTGAACAATAAAACTGGGGGACTTTTGTTTGTGGATGTTGGTTTTAATTATAATTTTAAACAATTGATAAAAATTACTTGTATAAGGAATTTTGCAGATTGATGATTGTTGTTGATGTCCTTGAAGAGTTCAGGTCTCATAGATGATTGATTTACTAGTTACACCATTGTTTACTAGTACGCAATGTTACTTAATAAAACCACAATCGCAATTTTAGTTAAGGTTTTAGCCAACATTAAACTTAGTCTTCCATTATCATGGTTCTATCATGGTTCTATGAAGTTGTATTAGCTTATGTCCCAATTGCACAATCTAATTTATATCAAAATTACCCAATTCCTTATGTTACCAAACTAGTCTCATTTAATCGATCAATCAAACGTTCCAAGTTTAGCTTAAACCATGCATGATATGCACATCTCAATATCAACATGGAACAACTACTAGTTATGTTATAATTAATAATCATTAATTATAACATGACTGAATTTGTAGGAGGAATTAGAATCATATGAGAACATAGTTAAAGCATAAAACATAAACAACATCAATCATTAGAAAACCTTACACAAGGAAAAGGAAATTAAAGAGACATAATGTAAATTAAACAGGGGTAATCCACTCTGTTTGAATATAGCTTAGGTAGGGGTAATCCACTATGCCAATTAGTAACTAAGTGGGGGATAACCACTCCACTAATTTGAAACTAAGCGGGAATAACTAGTTCTCTAACTACAGCTTAATCAGGGGGGGATTAACCGCCTAATTACAACAAAATAATAAAGCAAAAATATAAACAAAACATAAAGAATAGAAAAATTACAAGAAATGGAGGTTTAGAAGGAGAAAACCGAGCTGGAGAGCAATGGGAGCTCGATTTTGGTGTGTAAACTCCATATTACTGTTCTTCTTTGCTACAACGAAGGATCCTTCACTGTAGCGAAGGGTACCATATTAGAGTACTGTTTGGATGTCTTAGCATTGACTCAAAGCTGATCTGGAGGTCGTACATTGATAGGCTTTCGTTGTAGCGAAGCATTGCTTTGCCTTGACTTGTTGCAGTGAAGAATGCCTTGTTTCTCCCATTTTTGATCTGAAATTGCCAAAGGCTTCTTCATGAAAGTTTTAGGTCCTTTCATTCCACATGAAATGGAGTCAAAATTTTTTTCATTTGGACTCTAGATGAAGAAATGGTACTCCGATCTTGGCAGCACCTTCAAATCGTATTTCTACCATTGTTGCTCTCTAAGACCTAAAAAGCTTATCAAAAGGCATAGGAATGGATTCCATGACATCTTGGGATGTGAGGCAAGATCCAAATCCCTCCAATCCATAAACCTTTCAAAGAGAAACCCTAACCTAAGGGTGTCTTTGAGGAACAATAAAAACTCTTACTCTCAGACCTAAGAACAGTAGCCACCCACAACAAGGACTTGGATTGGAGGACAAGGTCGTTCACTCCTTATAATCCAACCCTCATAGCTCCCATTTTCCCTCATTCCACTCCCCTTTCCTTCCTCAAGTCTCAAAATAAGCTTATAAACCCATAATTTCTCATCTCATCACTTTCATTTTATGTTTTAAATATGTTTAATCAAAACAGTTAATTAAAACATAGGGCTAAGAGTAGAGAACCAACCCCTAGAAGCTTGTTTGATTTCATAGATAGCTTTATTCATGTGACAAACCATCTTCAAATCCTTAGAAACAAAGCTTGGAGGTTGCTGCATATATCCTATTTTATTAAGATTGTCATTTAAAAAGAAACATTATTAAACTCAAATTGTCTAATTTTTCAATTTTGGGATAATGCAATGGACAAAATAAGTCTAATGGTGGATGGTTTAACGATTGGACTGAACACTTGGTCATAATATACAGGATAAACCTTGCTTTTGATTAAATTCCTTTGCAACTAAGGAGGTTTTGTGGTTTTTTTTATTTATATATATATAGTACCATTGGGATTGTGCTTGATTTAAACACCTGCCTACATACTACGGATTAATAATAGGAGGACAAGGCACAACATACTAGGTCTGAGTTTTCTATAGAGTAGAAAATTCTTCTTGCATAGCCTGAAGCTAATGAGGACACTCAAGGGCAGGGCGTGTTGAACTGTCTGAGGAATTGAAGTGCTAAGATCAAGAGAGGAAAGGAGGGTTGCGACATACTTAGACCTAGTCTGCATTAGGTGAATATTCAGAGGATTATAATTAACCCTATCAGGAAAGGTAATATCAAGATAACCTATAGGGATCATTGGGGGGGGTGAGGTTGTGACGGGAGAAGTGGAATTAGAAGATGTAGAATCAATTATTGACAAGGTTGTCCTTGACAAGGTGATCCTCAAGATTGATACCTTAGATTGAAGCTAACATGAGGTGTTGCCATGGCAAGTAGTTTTCTTCATCTAGTTTATCAGGGATGGAGTTGGATAATTGTTTGATTATCAGATGTTGCATTGAGCATAGGGTCCTTCATGGATCACCAGAGCTCTTCTATTTTGTCAATTCAAGATCTTTTATTTTGGAAGTCCTAATCAAAAGTGCTTGTTGTGAAATAATATGTTTGGGTTTGAAATGCTAAATTTTGACTAAACAATGAACTTGTGAGTTTATCCCTAATTAAACTGATTTATCTTAGTTTATCCAAATTCCTGAAGTCTATGTTTTTAAGCGAGTTAACTTGATTTTGAAAACTAAACTCGTACGAGCTTACGAGTTAACGATGGAGTTTGATAACTATGAAAGAAGATGCGAGTTGATATTAAATTTTTTTCCTTTGAGATGTGGGCCTATAGTTAAAATTTCTCCCTTTTTCCCATTTTTTCTTTTAATTTTTGTCAAGTCTCGCGGATACCACAAATATTTACAAGGATTCAAATATTCGAGAGTACAATATTGGGTACTCATGAGAGGTATGAAAACAAATACGGATAGCAAAATATTAAACAAGTATAAGTAGTGGGAGTCATACTCATGAATACCTGTTACCTTCCTTACCCTCTAGTTTTTATTTTAAATAAAATTCATACACAAAAAATGCATAATTTTTAAAAAAAGTTATACATAAAATCATATTAAAAGTGATAAGGATGAAGGAAAAAAAATATTAAATAGAAATTGAATTCTTAGAGTTAAATGCATATACAATTGCAAAATGAAAGTATAATTAAATTCTCTGAACCATTGCTAAATTAGTGACATTTCCTTATTCTTTTTTTAAGGTTACTTACACGGTATCCAAGGCTTAGCGTTGACTAATCCGGGTCACGCACGTGGCTATGGCGGGTAAGTCTCACAGCGGGGATAACTACGTACACAAAGTCTCGAACTCGGGACCTTATTTAAGCGATACCAAACCGCTTACCACTTGGACCAACTCTCGTTAGTTACATTTCCTTATTCTAATTACACAACATCCAATGAATTTCAATTTGCAAAATAATATTTTTGGCTTGACTAGGAATGCAATACATGTTTGGTTCTTGAACCAAAGGATAACAACAATGGGCCATAGAGGGGAAGTGTGCCCCAAATATGCTCCCAAATACCTTACAAATATGAAAAAAGAAAATCACCTCCAATAATTTACTCCCAAATTTGCCATTAGTAAAATCAGTTAAAAAAACAGAGCCGATCATGTGGTTTCCAGGAATTTTACTATTGAATCCACATTATCTACCCCGTTTTTTTATTCATTTACAGTAAAGCAACCCAAGAGAAAGAATCTCGCATTTAAAAATAAATCGAACTATAATAGCCATAGGATTAATTTAACACTTCTCAAATTAGACTCTTGTTAAACTCGAGAGGTGTCATTGAATAAAATGGTTCATTTTCTCTTAACGAAATGTTAGAATTATTAACCTCATAGCGGTAGACACTCCTATCACTTCAAATAATGGGTGAAAGAGTCAATTCTTCTTATTTATGTGACAAAATTTGATTAATAATAATGTAAAAAATTTTTACATTATCATTAAATTATAATTAAACTCTTACTTTATTATTCACAAAACTTAACTCAAAATTTTATTAAAAGAATTTTTATTTTTAACAATTATACCAACCGAGCATCATTATTTTATAGGGTTAATTAAGAATGTTTATTCCCTAATTAATAAAGTGAATAGTGAGAAATTACGAATCATTTTTTACTGCATCGATCTAACAGTAAAAATTTTCATTTTACCTCTTCTCACTTTAGAGAATTTATGTTTGAGATTATACAGATTTTGTCTGGTAGTATTTAAAATAAATAAATAAATAATAATAAACGAATAATAAATAATCCAACTTAAAGGAAAAAAGTAGGATTATTTTTTTTTTTTGGGTTCAAAAGAAATATAATAACACAATATAAAGAAAAAATCAATTCTTTTTTTTTCTTTGAGAAAAAAAAAAATAAAAAAGAAAAATAAGAACAATCCCTGGAAGCCACGAAGCGTTAGAATTTCTTGACATTGAAGGTACCCTTCTTTTGTTGCTTGACCCTCAATCAAAGAGCCCCATCTTTTCCGTTTTGCTTAGGCAAACTCCACAGAACAGGGTGAAAGAAAGCCCTAATCCCTTTGCTTCGCCCAATATGGGTCGCGAAACCCTTCTTCTTCCTCCTCCTCCCCCACCAACCACCCCCACCACACTTAATCCACTACCGCCACCACCACCACCAGTGACAGCACTATCAGTAGTACCATCGTCATCAGCACCATCGGCTTCAGCTTCTGCTTCTGCTGTTGCGGCTTCAGCGGTTGCTCCTACTTCTCTTGCTCCTGGTTTCAGGTTCCACCCCACTGACGAGGAGCTCGTTATCTATTACCTAAAGCGCAAGGTTTGTGGCAAAAACTTCCGATTTGATGCAATATCTGAGGTTGACATCTACAAAAGCGAGCCCTGGGACCTTTCAGGTCACTCCTTTCACCCAATTTTACCACCTCTGTGGTTCATTTCTGCTGTCAAAATTCGAGCTTCTTGATTTATTTATTTATTTATTTTAATTTTTTTGGTTTCTGGGTTTCTGCTTGGTTTCCCAGGTTAGCTTAATGTGGGTTTTCTGGACATGGGTTTTGTTTATCTTGGGTAGATTTTTAATGGGCTGTTGGAAAAATCTAGTATTCTTGATGTTTTCTTTAGTGGGGGGTGTTTCTGTGCTCTTGTCCGTGTTTCTTGTTTTTTTTAGGTTTATGTTAACTCATTGAGATGATTTTGTGTTGAATGCTTGTTCAGATAAGTCCAAGTTGAAGACTAGGGACCAGGAATGGTACTTCTTTAGTGCATTGGACAAGAAGTATGGCAATGGTGGGAGAATGAACAGGGCCACAAACAAAGGTTACTGGAAAGCCACTGGGAATGATCGCCCCGTTAAGCATGACCAAAGGACCGTGGGGTTGAAGAAAACCCTGGTGTTTCATAGTGGTCGAGCTCCGGATGGTAAGAGGACCAACTGGGTGATGCATGAGTACAGGCTTGTTGATGAAGAGCTGGAGAGGGTTAGGGCTGGATCCTCTCAGCCCCAGGTGAGATTATAGAGTTTAGAACTTGAAGTGTGAGATGAGCATAAACTGTATGATTTTGTGTTGTTTCCCACGGCAACTGAGACTGTATGATTTTGTGTTGTTTCCCACGGCAACTGAGGGCTCTCCTCTCCTCATTTTGATGTCGATAAAAATATGGAGCTTTGTTGTTTTATTTGGTTGCCAAACCGAAATTGTGTGTGAAACTTGGATGCAGGAGTTTGAAACTTTGTTCTTAAGTAAAAGTGGAAAGTTTAGTTTGCTATGTGCTACAGTATGGACATTGTTATTATATCACAATTCACAACAGTTGGTTAATCATTTTTGTGCATTTCTCTGCTGGATGGAGAAGGATGCATATGTTTTGTGTAGAGTGTTTCACAAAAATAACATAGGACCTCCAAACGGGCAACGATATGCACCTTTTGTTGAAGAGGAGTGGGATGATGAACGGGGATTGATTCCTGGGGCGGAACCTGTGGAAAAAGTTACCATTGCCCACCCGATACGTGTTGAAGGCAATGGTCGTGCTTTATGCATTGAAGGGAGAAATGATGTTGTACAGGTTTGTTATCATCAATACTTTTTGTATGTTATTCAATCATTGTCAATAATGGTTATTTGTGTGGGTTCACCTGTAAATAAATGTGTTGATGCTTTATGTTTAATACATGTGATGACGTGTTGAATATTTATGTGAAAACAATAATTGGAAATATGAAAAGCTGATGACAGTTGTGGACTTCAATCAATAGGAAAAACGGTTACTTTGCCGAGGAATCGGTAACCTTTGTAGCATTGCCCTTTCTTGTTTTTGTCTTAATGAGTTTCTTCTTTTATAAATCAAATACAGAAAATGATAATTGCAATACACAAAGTTTTAATTTAGCATTTGCATGTTGTGTTGGTTGACAATGTGCAATAACAGCGTTCCCCAAGATATACCAATGTTTTCTCTTTTTCTACTTTCCCCACCAATGGCGGATCCATTACCCTTCACATTCCCTGGACTTCTTTTATTTAATCTTCTTTAATAATTTTCTTCTGTCTCCCCCCCCCCCCC